>VZTO01021371.1:71748-117886 GCA_013400615.1 Syrrhaptes paradoxus
TATCTAAAGGTATCAGCATCGGGAAGGTGGTTTTCAGATTGAAATGTCCAGTTGAAGGTTCAGGACAGAGTTCATTAGCCTTAATTCAGGATTCCGCCAGCAACAGAAAAGATGGAGTTTTCCACGATTTCCGTTTTCATGGAAATGCTTCTTTGGGTTGAAAAATGGATTTGCTTCTTTGGGAAAATGCTTTGCTTCTTTTATTTTTTTTTTTAATAAAAAGCTGAAATCTGATTGTTTCAATTACAGAAGTAAAAACTAATCCTTTAAAATTTCCTTTCTTTGCTGGTGGTTTGATTTAGTCAAAAAAAAAACCAAACAAAAAAAACCCAGAAAATTTCAAAGTTGGATATATCGTTTTTGTGTTTGCATTTTTATTGTAGAAGATGTATTTTAGGTTGGATCAGAAGTGCTCTATTTAAATTCTTACTAGTGCTCCATTTAAATTCTTACTAGTGCCCAAAGAAATGAGGGGGGAGAAGGGTCATTAATCAGATCCTCCTATTCACTAGCTGCTTTCAGCATGTTCCCAATTTAGCGATGGTCACTCCATGGTTTAGTCTGAGGGTCATGGTTTAGTCTTAGGGACATGGGTTAGTGGATTGGGTGGTGTTGGGTTGATGGTTGGACTTGATGATCTTTGAGGTCTTTTCCAGCCTTTGTGATTGTATGATTCTATTCTACGATTCATTTTAGGTTATCTTTGATGCACTTTCCTTTTAAATAAAATACTGTCTTCCTTCTGCTATGACTTCTTTATTCCTCCA
Organism: Syrrhaptes paradoxus; assembly: GCA_013400615.1. Taxonomy (NCBI): domain Eukaryota; kingdom Metazoa; phylum Chordata; class Aves; order Pterocliformes; family Pteroclidae; genus Syrrhaptes; species Syrrhaptes paradoxus. The sequence continues at coordinate 72,516 of VZTO01021371.1, forward strand.
GTTGTCTTGTTAACACTGATCAGAAAAAGCAAATGCTCAGTTCAGTGGGTAAGGACGTGCAGCACTAAAGATGCTAAGGAGAGCTATGGACTTGTGTTGAGTTTTGTTGTAGAATAATGAAATACAGCAGCTTCTTTTCAGTATTGTTTGTGTCATGCTTCAAGAAAAATAAATTAGTTGCATTATGGACAAGGTGAAGTATAAAATGAAATGGTCACATGCATATGTACTTGTGTGTGTGTTGTGCTAGGCTTTGAACAGGAAAATATGAAAAAAAACACTCTTCCCTCAAAAAAAAAATCCAAGCCAAAACTAAGTCAAACAGCAATAAAAAGGGGAACTACTTTAATTTGCACGTGCTGATCTGCCACTGTGTTATAATTAATACACTAGAAACAGTTCTAGACTGGGACATAACCATATTGGAAGAACTGCAGCCACGTGAGCTACTTAAAAGCATGCCATGTATTTCAATCATGTTTCTCACCTCTTATCTCTCAAACTCTGCCACCTTTCCAGGTTGTTGGCATGAAGTTATCAGATCTCTGCCCTGAGACCTCTAATTAAGGATCACTTAGGGAATTTGTCTGGCTAAGCCTCTTTTAATTATTTTTCCTTTGGAGGGTGTTCTGATTGAGATTTGGATAACAAACTTTGATATTTAGACAATAACCTAAACAGATATTAGTTTGTTTTACATATTGTCTTATTGGAAAATTCACTCCATGAGGTGTTCACACCCCCACCCAGTTAGTAAAGGAGTAAGTAAAATCTCTGTGTAAAACAAGCCAGTGTTGTTTCTAGCATGTGGACTGAAGTTTTCAGGGAACAGGGAGTGCTTTTGAGATGAACATCGCCTTTCCAGGATGCTCCTGTAAGGGGCTCCTCAGCTGCTGTGGGCTGTGAAGCTACCGGGTAGAAAGCTTGGGTGAGTTTGTGCGTGTATCATAGCAGCTCTCAGAGCTCCTGAATTTATGCTTTCGATTATGGCAGACCCTACAGCAGTCTGTTACCCTCCAGGTATAATGGGAGGTTAGAGTGACCTTTTCCATGGTCTCCCTGGGCCAGGAGGTGTCCCGGGCTTCCCTGGGCACAGGAACTCACCTGCTGGTTTGGAGCAGCACAGATGCTGCGGTCAAAATGAAATCAGTCTGAATGAGTTTCTCTGACTAATCTCAACTCACACTTTTCTATTACTTCCATGCTCGTTAATTCCTAGTGTTCAGGCATGAGCTACAGAAGGACCTGTCCAGTTCTGCACAGTGAAAAGCTGGGGTGGACAGGTTAAAAACCTGAGGCTGTAGTGCAGCAGCTCTGTCCCTTGGGAGTGTTTCAGATTTAATTAGAAACACGTTTATCAAAGTACTTTTTCCTGAGTGGCATTGCGTGCTAGAGGGGTTTGAAGGACCTCCTCAGCACTGGGTAGTATACCACAGTGTCCTGCTCTTTGACTTTTGACTCGTTACAGGTCTCAGACAGACAGACTAGACAAGACATCTTTGTAAAAAAAGGTCACAGTCGAAATCATACAGTTCCAAAAGCAAGCAGCTCTATGACAATACAGTTTCCGAGATAAAAGTTGTATTTGTGTGTATTGACTCCCTACAACAGCTCAATAATTTCTCATCACTAAAAAGATGCTCAGTACTGTGAAGCAACCTCTCACAGAAGTTTGTGTACTATGTAGCATGTGCAATATACAACAAAACTGAGAGCTGACTGCACTGCAGTTGGACAATGCACATCCTTTTGAAGTCAAAATGATTGTTATTTAATTACTTGTTGCCAGAGAAAAGGGGAACTCATCAGTTTGCACGTTTGTGTATCAAAGATGGGGGATTGGATTGTTTTTAACATCGTCTCAGAAGAAAATTGACATTTTTATTCATATTAAAAGTGGAGTTTCAGTTGTTAATTTTTTTTTTCCCTTAGACATGGTTTATACTTTAATCTAAGGAAAATAATTTTGACATTACCAGAGCATATGACTTTCTTTCTGGCTCAACAAACTATAACTCGTTAAAATGTGTCAGCACAGTGTTAAGCTTGACATGTTAACCTAAGTGAAGAGCCAATACAGACATGCACTCCATTATATTATCAGTGTTTTCTTGTTTGTGATTATGTTTAAATTCTTTCGCTGCCTGTTTTACTAGCTCAAGGTAAGGTAATGGTGACTTGTTTACAAAAGCAATAGTATCTAGTTAGTTTCTCATTAAAAAAATCACACAAAGCAATTTTTTTTGTTTGTTAAAAATTAGTTCTAGGAATATGTGAAAAGTTTCCCAAAATTTCCTCTCAATTAAAAGAATGAATGGAGCTGAAACAAAAGCAAAAAATATTTCTATAAGCTAGGACATGCATTTAACATTTACATGAAGAAAGGTTGTCCATCTGTCTTCAAGGAAAATGCTAATGTAATGGCAATCAAAAGATAATAAATTTCATTATCACTCCCAAAAAACTGGCCCATTATAGGCAGTGGCATTTTTTCAGTGTGGTTACTGTATAGATGCCAAAAGCAGGGTAAGATATTTTACTGTGACCCCATTTGATACAATACAAAGACCACATTCCTTTCAGGGTTAAAGTTGCATCTCTAAGGACATCCACAGATAACAGCCTGAGCAAGATGCTTTGTTTAAAAGGAAAAAAAAAATAAATATTTCTTATTTATGATTTTGTATTTAAGAAATTTTAAACACTGTTCATAATAAGTATTTGGGGGCATCTTTAAAGAAAACTTCCTGAAATACAGGAAATGTCCTATGTGCGTGAGTAATACAACGGCTTCCAGTTATGTGGCATTCAATTGTGCCATTGTCTAGGATCAAAACTCAGTTCCGCTGTTGAGACATCAGTCAAATAGGCAATGGGATCAGGACAGAGCCAAAAAGACTAAAAAGAAGAGTAGGTCCTTTCCACTCTTCCCCTGGTCATGAGGCAGCTTTCCTCCAACTATTACCTGGTGACCTCGAGCAGAAACAGCTGCCTTGGACCATTCTGGGGGTGGTGGTGGGATTTTGATGGTGTAGCTACACAATGAGTGACTCGGTCAGCCCAGTCCTCTCCGTGACCTGCTTTGGAGAGAGCCTTACTTTGAAGTAAGGCCTTGTTCGGCAATGCCCAGCGCATGCACAGCCCCCCAGCACAGCCTCTCCATATCATTTCTGCTCCCTGGGACTGTCATTCGAGCTTTCTGACCCTGTGGTGTTTGGGTAGGTTCACACTCGATTTCAGCTCTGCAGAAACATGTTCAGTAGTTTATTTTTCCTGCAGCATGTTGGGTCCCTCACCACAAGAAGGACATTGAGGTGTTGGAGTGTGTCCAAAGAAGAGCAACGAAGCTGGTGAAGAGTTTCGAGAACAAGTCCTTTGAGGAGCGGCTGAGGGAACTGGGCTTGTCTATTCTGGAGAAAAGGAGGCTCATGGAAGACCTCTACGACTCTTGCTCTCTACGACTACCTGAAAGGAGGCCGTAGCAAGGTGGGTGCTGGTCTCTTCTCTGAAGCATTAGGACAAGAGGAAATGGCCTCAAGTTGCCTCAGAGGATGTTTAGATTGGATATTAGGAAATGTTTCTTCACCAAAAGGGTTATCAAGCACTGGAACAGGCTGCCCAGGGAAGTAGTTGAGTCAGCATCCCTGGAGGTAAATAAAGAACATGCAGATGTGGTGCTTAGGGACATGGTTTTGTGGTGGGCTTGGCAGTGTTGGGTTGGACTCTGATCTTAAGGTTCTTTTGCAACATAAATATTTCCATGATTCTATGTTTCTCAACCATCTGAACTAATCTCCAGGATGTTTTATGATTTGTCTTTGAATCCTGGTAGAAAATGTCCATACAACAGATCAGAACTGAGGCTTCCATAAATGTTATACTGAATTCTCAAGAAACAGCATTCAAAATATTTCAGGATTCAAGACAGTGCAGGAGTAACCTTCCCCTAGGCTGATTTTGTAATTGACTTTCAGAAAATTGTAAGAATATCTTGAGAGGAGTAAATTAAGCAAAAATTATAATTGAAGAGGGAAATATCTCCGCAGGAGGCAGAATCTGGGTTTGCCACAGAAATGTATGCCAACGTTAGCCAAGTAACTATTATCTGCTGGAATCTCCTACTTCACCTAGTCTTGTATGAGCTATTGAAGGCAGTCACGCTGTACACTCTATTTCATAAAAAAGTTCAGATTCAGAAAAAGACTCCTCACTTGAGTAAGCACATGTCATTCCAGGTGAGCTGAAAGGCTTCATAAACCAACAAACCATCTGCAGGCAAAGTACAAACCATTGCATAACTTGCAGTGAAATTATAAATTTATTGCATGTTTAATGATATAAGCCTACAAAATATATTCCCAATTATAACCCAGATATTTTTCTTCTTGTCTCTTGGTCCCTTTAGAACACGCTTCTAAAAAAAAATCCTAAACAGGTAAGGGTGGCAGGCTGATCTCTGTATCTGTTATACACTTTTGTATTTACAGTAGTACTAGTGCTCTGGAGCAGCGCAATAAGGCAGAGAGTAGATGTGAAATATGAAAGTATGATAAACTTTCAGGATGGGTTTTCTGAGCAAACATACTTGTTGGACAGTGAGATTATACCTGAATCTTTATGACTCTATTAGGCAAGGAACTGACCTTCATTTTCAGTGTGGGTGGTTTTACAGGTTGGGGCACGTTTTTTTCTTCTTTTGCTCCACATTCATTTGACATACTTTGACATAGACCAGCTCATGATCTAGCATTCAGTGGTTCATACCTTTGTAAGAAAAAAGAGACGAGTTTCTTTCTACTGCAAGGAATACAACCATATGTATTGGACCGTGTGGGGCAATACAAAATGTATCCTTTGGTATGTCCCAAATAGATCTGGATACCTGCATTAACCAAAGCATACAGAAAGGTATCACTTTCCAGCTGTGGGAGAGAACTAAAGGGGTAAAGGGAAAAGGGACTCATGGGTTGAGACAAGAACAATGTAATAACTAAACTACAATAATACTGAAAATAATAATTATAATAATAATGATAATAGTAATATATACAAATATACAAATATATAAATGAGTAATATACAGTGAAGTTGCTCACCACCTGATGACCAAGGCTCAAACTGTTTGTGGCTAATGATCCTGGAGCAGGGAGAGTCCTGAAACTGCAATCTCAGGAAAGAGACTGAACACCCAAGAGAGTGAGAGCTGATCGAGAGAGTGAGACAACCTCAGGAGAGAGGGAGACAACCCAGAGAGGGAGAGAGAACTTCCAGACAGAGCCTCATCTATCCCCTGTCCATGCCGTGCATGGGATGGAACTGCATTGGCCAGCTGGGTCTCAGTCCCAAACCTAAGGTCGAATCCTGGGCTGGTCACTGGGGCTGTGCTCCGTCCCAGCTTCTCCTGCCCCTGCAGACACGGGCACAGCAGAGAAGCTGGAAAGCCCTTGACTGCCCTGGCAGCAGCTCTGCCCATCAGTGTGTGATCAGCTTCTGCTCAGCACAAACCCAAACAGCCTCTCACTGGCTACTGTGAAGAAAGTTAACTCTGTCCCAGCCAAAACCAGGATAGTAACACAGTTCAACTTTGAAGAACTGTATGACTGCCCCACACCCTGCTTCCTCCCCCCCCCCCGCCCCCGCCGTGGCCTCACAGACATCTCCTTTCTGTGCACTTCATATTGCGACAGAACAACTGAGTCCTGCAGGAGCCACTGGGATCGGGCAGCCTTTCTGCAGAGACAGCTCTCAACTCTGCTCTGCAGCTTCCCTTGCTGCAGACGTCCACGCTCCAAACACATCTTCTGGATCTGAGAGACTTGCTCATTCAGATTTAGGCAAAATCCCATTTTTGTCGCTGCCACTAGAGGGATCTGTACAGTTAGCTCTCTCCTGTTCTCTGTTGTCCCAAACTGGAAGGACAGAGCAATCCTACCTCAGCACTGCATTTTCTTTCTTTCTTCTTTTTTTTGTTTGTTGTATTCTCTCTTTAGTCTGATAACACCATGTTCATTATTTATATTTTTGTTTCCTGTAAGTTAGCTTGAAAACATTAGAGCTAAATGATACATATTAATCAATAATTAATTACTGATTTATGCCTGTGGCACCTAGGGTTCCCATCGAAAAACAAGCCAGGATTACCTGGGCTTTGAGATCAGACAGAATTGTGCATTCTTGCTGTAGTTTAGTTCTGGTCATTACCAAATTACCTGTTAGTTACTTAAGTATAGAATTTAAAAAATATATATTTCTGTGCACACATAAATGGCATGAGAATTAGTTTTTCAAATTTACATTCTAGTGGAAAAAATCACAAGGTAGCTATTCAGATATGTTGGGAAAGGATGAATGGGTCACAAATAGTGATTATGAAAGTGTATCTTGGCATTTTCATCCTGTGCTACATTATAAGATATTCAGTTCAAGTAAGTGGCTTTAAAAAAATAAATATTTGAAATATTTGAAATATACATTTTTGATGTATGATCAAAAGGGTTTTTTATTGTTTTGTGGGTTTGGGGTTTTTTTACTGATAATTAAATTAATCAAACAGGAGGGATAAAAAATTGAAAAATTATTAAAATGGTTTTGAAATTTGGTTTGAACACATCAGCTGTCACTGCTACAGTGGTAGCATTGGTTGAGGGAGCTGGTGAGAGCAGAAAATCTTCAACATTTCCTTGTTTGAAACTTCCTGGTCAACAGTGAATGAAAATAATTACATTGGATTGCAGCCTCAGTCCAGTTCCTACTGGACAAGTGTCCGTGTCACAAAATCCACCATTGCAATTGGCAACAGTTGGCAGGATCAGCAGAGAAGCCAAGGATTGAATGGGCATGGAAATCAAACTATTCTTCTGCCCCTAATTGTGGTCCTTTCAAGTCATCGTTGAAGAACATTGTTTGGGAAAAGTTGCACAGGTGTTGGCAGTGCTGAACATGCCCTGTGGATAAACATAGCATTTCCATCTCCAGGGTCTTAATCTGACACATTTTGTAGCCTTAAAAGTCACACTAAAGGAGGAGAAAAGACATTTCTCTTTTTTTCCCCTGTTATAGTAGTAATATTTTCTTAAAAAAATAAACCCCACACCTGAAATGAAGAATACTGTCCTTTGTCCAAAATGCTTACTACCCTGTCCTCAAAAACATTAATTAAAAGAATGGAGGAATGGTGACGTTTATTTTTTTTTTATGAATCCAGTGTTATTATTTATGATCACTATGTATTTTGGTAGAAAACTGATTGGGTTGTTTAAATGGGTTACCTAAATGCAGATTACCTAAATGTGGATTATCATGATAAAACAGTGACACTGGTGGCCTAATTGATATGCTGGGACTCCTGTGTTCAAGGTCATGGTTGGAGCTGTGGGACAATATGCGAATCAGACAATCATTGATTTGTCATGGTTTTCAATGAAAACTTTTGCTTAACACCTGATAATAAAAATTGTTCTAGTCTAATTCTAATTGGACCTTGACATAAAAAAAAAAGCACGTAAGCACTGTCAACTTCAGTTTTCCCTTCCATAGAAGGAGTAATACTTATCTACTGTTTTTTTCAATGGGGTCGGAAGATATACATAAAAAAATTACGTCACCTTCCAGCACACTCAATGGCTGCAGCAATTTCTAGTCTTTTGAGGGGAGGACTATTGACTTTTATTTTTAGTGAGGAGTAAGAGGTATATAATACAGCTTTTCTTAATAGTGGGCTGTTTTAGTAAGTTCCAACTCGGGTGACTTGTGCTTCTGGAGCATTTTTTTCAGGATGAACCTTAATGGGAGACACCTCTCTAAAGAAAGTACCTAAAAGACTATGTTTCACCAGGTACCTCAGCTTCACATAGGATTAATATTTTAGTGATGCATAGTGTCAGACTATTTAGGTGACTATGGTCTAGATAAAGAGATAAATTCTCTCCATGATTTTTTGGGTTTGGTTTGGTTTGGGTTTTTTTAATGCTTTTAAAAAGCAAGTTAGTGTGGATACACCCTGAAATGCTGTTCACTGGAGCCTGAGCAGATCCCAGTTTTGCAACAGCAGGAAGTGAAAGGCAACACGTCTGATGTAGTGCCTTTCATTGTGGGACCACTGTAGCTGCGTTGCAGCTCTGAGTTCATCGTACCAAACTCAGAATTGGAAATTGGTGAAAATTTCAAATGTCTTTTTATCAGAGTTAGTAATTTACATATCTGCAGGGGGGGTTTCTGTTTACCCCCAGTATTTCTTTCAAATCTGTAGTCAGATGATCAACTCTTTTTCTCTGGTCTGCGTACACAGATGGAATCTGGCTATTAGATTGGTGTGTTGATGCACGTGGATCTTGGGAAAGCTCAGAGGCTAAGTTTGCACTATGAAATGAGGCTCTTGCTAGAAATGAATCTGCAAATTTTCTGTGCTGATTCTCTATTGTAGTGTCACCAAATCTTCTCAAAGTCTTTGTAAACTTTGATAGGTGCTACTTTTAGTGATGTACTTCCTTTTTCTATCTAAAGAACTTAATTTCTTGCAGTTACACTACATTTGTCAAAGTAATTATATCAATGCTCTGAAGACTGGTCAGTGACCTCAGCGTGCCAAGCACATATGTTATTGCTATACCCTTGGCAATAATAAGCATGCTACCACTTGCTCTGCTCTGGAAGTGTGATAGTTTTTGGTTATTTTTTTATTGGACACATGAGAACATTCATATTGTTCTAATGTCTTGTTCATTTGTAACAGAATAATTAAATTTATAATCTGCAGCTTTTAATTATACAATAATATATCAAGAAGTTTGCAAGTGACTTGTTAGTGGAACCAGCTTCTAATTGAAAACAAGCTTCTCAGTGCTTCTCATAGAAGCCTGAAGCAAAACACCAAATTAAAATAAAAAGTTAAGGATTATTTTTCTTTTTGAAAATGTATGATTTCTTGCTTCTTGTTAGATACCAAGTGTAGAATCACTTGGTACCTAATTGCTGAGCTTTATGCTTGGTCTGAAATGAAAAGTTTTCCAAGGTACATAATCAGAGGATAGCTTATTTCAAAGCCTGCCTGTGTAAGTCTGCAAGTCTTAATAAACAGCAGCAATATGCCTCCATGGGACTTCAGTTAATTCAGTTTTCAGCGCCCCCGACTGCAGGTTCATTTTTACTGTTGAGACAGAGCCCATGCCAGAGAATTGTAAAGACCTGCTCTAATGAACTGGAATTCAATGCTAAATGCCCCAAGAGACCCAGTTCTTCCCCAAGGTCCCACCATGCTGCAGCAGCTGTCCTCCTGCAAGTACATCCAAGGGATCAAAGGCACATAGTAGCCACTTCTTCTCAGAGTGCATGTGGACAAACCACACATCCACCAATCAAACCAACTAGACCAATGTTTTCATCATTGAGTACTTATAATGCATCTCGGTTGAGTTAATCCAAGTTAAACCACATAGTTGTAGTAGTTTAGTGTACCTGGATATCAGTAGTCTACCTTCTTTTCTGATACCTGAATTTACCTTTATTTTTTCCCTTGTTTGCCCCTTTGGCTCATCATATCCCCCAGAAGATTAATAATCATGCTCTGATGCCAGGGTTAGGTGCCTGCTGCCACCTGTGGATGGGGCTGGTTTAGAGGCGGGGAGGGGTTGCCTCTTCTGTGTTGCCTCTCAAGAAATATTTTTGAGAAGCACACATTGTTAATCCATATGAAGAACAAAATGGATTTCATGATGATGTCTGAGAGCTAGACGGAGGGTTGAGGAAGATGAGAGAAAACTGTGATCTGAAAAGCAGAGACACGATCTTCAGGGTTCTGTTGGCTGTCATACAGCTGGTTTCTGACCTGTCCTGATGTAGATGGCTGAAGATAATTTTCAGGTCTTTGATCAGTCCCCATCATTGCTCAAAGTTTATATCTGCTGGCAATAAAGTTTTAAAGTTGTTTAAATATCTGAAATTGTGTTGTATTCCTCTTGAAGGAGTACGAATTTTGAAGGTTGAAAATTTTCAAACATCTGTAGTAGGAAGACAGTTATCTCAGAAGGCTGGTAACAGAACAGAAATTGCTTAAACAATTTCATCTGTATGATGTTGATTGAATGTGGTGCTAAGCTGACAGTACACACACAGTTCTTCATGGACATAGGTATGCATCATAAAATACTGTTACCATACTTGGTCCTAATAGCACCTTTCATAAACAGCCCTCCCATGCACTTCTCTACTGCTCTCTTTCAGCATTTCTTGCTTTGGGGTCAACTTGACTATATCTGGGGTTTTTTTAGTCATGAATGAAATAAACATTTTATTAGACTTCAAGATCTACGTGTTATTGTCCTGTTGTGCTCCATCTGACAAAGCCAGGAGATCAATCATATAACAGACCCCTGCTTGTTCTTCTCTTTTCTTTTGTCTGATGATACCTTGAGAATTGTCTCTGCATGCAATCGAATTTCTGAAAGACTCATTAAGGCAGAACTCTGTCTCCATCCAAAGAGATATTTTAGTGAAACTACTTGTGTGAGATCAGATACAGCATTTGCTAAGGTTTTAGGATTTTTTTCTGGTTCTAATTTTGTAGAGCGATGTATTTATTGAGAATGCTAACAAAGGGAACAGTGTATTCCTTTTCACTTGATCTTTCACAAGGAGTTGTTGACGTTTTATGCACAATTCTCCATCCGCACACACTGGACACCACACTCCTGTGATTTTTTTTTTTCCCGCCTCAAATACAGGAGGAACTGCAGCATCTTAACAATTGCTATATGCTCCATATCTGAGAAAATTGGTGATTCTCTATATCACCATGAAGTTATTGCTGGCAAATGATGGCAATTTAATTTGTAACCTGTAAACATGTATATTGCACAGTGTAAGTGCCTTGGCTCTTGTGTCTTTTTATCCATTTGTTGCTCTGAGCAACAAACAGTAATGGTGTTGTTGCTTCACTTATATTTGCACTACTGTCCTCTATTAATCATCATATCTATTCAGGCAGACATATACTGTCATGATTTGGACAATATAAGACTGGGTTAAGGAGAGGTTAAGTAATCTGGACACCCATAAATCCATGGGTCCTGATGGGATGCACCCGCGGGTGCTGAGGGAGATGGCGGAAGTCATTGCTAGACCACTCTCCATCATCTTTGGCAAGTCGTGGGAAACAGGGGAGGTGCCTGAGGACTGGAGGAAAGCGAATGTCACACCAGCCTTCAAAAAGGGCAAGAAGGAGGACCCGGGTAACTATAGACCGGTCAGCCTCACCTNCATTCTGTGATTCTGTGATTCTGTGTGAAAATGTGATAACAAATGCATGAAAATAAAGGTTGTCTATAGTTTGCGATGTTCACTCTAAGAATAAGAAAAAATGATAACAGGTGATGGGATTTGCTAAGGAAGCTAGAAAAAAAAAAACAAATCTATATTTCCTGATTTAATTTGCATCTATTTTATAGAATAACTTTTTTATTTGTTACAGTCTATCTATAACAAACCATGTAAAATCATTAAGAAAAAATCAATATTCCAAAGATATAAATTGATAATCCCACCAACATCTTATGGACAGTGACCAGCACAATAGAAAAAGACATTTGTGTCTCTGAAATGGTAATGGAGTATATCCCCCATGCAACAGTAGACTGCAAAAAGGAATGATAAAACCCAAAGCATCCAATGAAATTGAAAAAGCCCATTTTGCTTCTTGTTCTATTATTTCAAAAGTTAAAACATCAAAAATATGTATGGCAACCAGGTCCCTAATAAAGTAGAAGGTGTTTTCGGTTCTGATCACTCTCATTGCATTCTGCAACTTCTTAAAGGTTTGTATTGAGTACAATTTAATATTTGACTGTCTTCTTCAGGCATGGTAAATTATGCTAAAGAGCAGAAAAGCCATTGACTTGGTCAATAAGACATTTTGAAGGCACTTGCATGATTAGAAGATGGTGTCAGCAAAACTATATTAGTGAAGAACAGTGGTACAGAACCTGTATTTGTTTAAGGTTCCTCAATCTTGGTCCGGTGGATTGACCAAGTCATACTGAGACCATGTCACCCATCATATGGTTCTCTGTATTATTTTTTAATACTTCAGCTGTCATGCATGCTATTATGAAATTAGTGGACTGCCTACTTTTGTGGACCTCAACTTTTCAGCATCATTTACTCTGTAGCTTCTTTGATGGAGTTTCTGCAGACTATGACGATTTGCAGCTCCACTGTGATGTTTCTGGGCTCAATAAAGAAAAGGTTCTAAAAAGATTATGGGTACTGAAACAGGAAATACAACCTTTTCTGCAGGAGCACAGAGCAAAACAGGCTAAACATTTTTGGAATTTCTTGCCTGCCACAAACAGATGGTGATTCCCTGTAGATATTCTTACTCATTTTACACCCTTAACAAAAGTCTTTAGGGCTGGAATAAAATTTTCAGATATATAACAAGCCATCTTCTGTTTACACAAGAAATTCGATGTTTTGCGGCAAAATCTTGGAAGACAGGGAATATCTCATTCTCAAACTTTAGAGAGCAGCAAGACAGAGTTGTAGCTGCTGTTTAGGCCTGGCTTTCACTAGAGGTATCTGTCAGCTAATGCAGACCTCAGACGTTCCTTTACTCCCCATGGGAGCTCTGTGGGATACTTGTCTGGTGTTAGTTGCAACTGAAGAGACAGATCAGGGAGGACTTAAAAACTTATCCTGCTACAGATGCAATTTCTTTTAGGTGATTTGGAATTTTTTTCTTTCAAGTGATTTTTTTTTTCTTTCAGGTGATTGGAATTGTAGTTGCTTGTAGAAGTCTGACTAGGTAAGTTTCTTGCAGCTTACTTTCAAGTCTTTATATATTCTATTGAAAAATAAAATATCGCTTCTTTCATCTTTTGGGATTTAATTAACCCAAGTAGTTATAGGAGACTACAATAGCCAGATTTACCTCCTGCACCATCCACAGTTATGCTAGTCAAGTTCTTTTGTGCTGCATTTATAACACACAGGGAAAAAATGCTTTTATTTGTGAACTGAGTTGTTGCAGAATATTTTTGAGATAATCTGCAACCAAAGGTGTTTCTGCAGAGTCTGTTTTCTGTACAAGGTCATATTTAAAAGGATCATAAGATTGACGGCAAAGTTACACTGAGTTTCCTAAGCTGTGATGTGAAGTGCTGGCAACCAGCACTGGTTGGAAGGTGTATGATCATTTTCATGTAAAGTCATGTCCATGTTAAAGGTTTTAAATGCCAGGTTCTCAGTGATCCCTATCTTCTTGAACTGGGTACAGCAGAAGCAGCTAGAGGAAAGGTTGGCGGGACCAAGACATCCCTCCACCCAACAACTCCTACCTGCTGTGCCTGTCAGCAACCAACAGAGAGTTGAATATACGCTACTGGAGAAACAACTGAGGAATCTGGACAAAAAAAAAAAAAAATCTTAAATAAAACTCTGCAGCCCGAAGAGCTGTCGTGCTTTCCATTCTCACTTACATCCAACAAGAAGGGCCCAAGACACTCCTGTATTTTCACCCCTTCATCTTCCAGGGCTGGCTTTCTCATCCATGAGACAAACAGGTGCACCTGCAAAATTTCTGACAGAGCATTAGAACCAACAACCGTCTGGCTATAAACCAGTTCTTAACACACATGATTTTCTTTTCCAGTTGCAAAGTGGCAAGAATTTTATATAGAAGTTACCACAAACAGATGCTATCAATCTAATAAGGACGATACGCTTTCAACATCAGGTGTTTTTTTTAATCAATGTAACAGAAATTATATTAAAATTATGTTGATGCTCCTCACTTTTTTTCCTCAGACTTCAGATTTCATCAGGTTCTTCCAACCTTTGTTTGAAAATGATGCTTTTGATTTTTTACTTCTTTAATACTCCATGTTGTTTCATTATCATAAGGCTTCTAGTGTCATATTCTTACCCAGTTAGATGACCTCTGTGCTCACACAGGAGCTAAATTTATGAGACAATTCAGGTATTTTTAATAAGCCTTTTACGGTATTGTCACCAATCTGTAGCCTTGATCCCATTTTTTCCTTGCATTTTTATCATAATTTTTTAAAAAATTCTTTACATGTATTTCCAGAGTAGGAGACTGTGTCAATGTGGTGTCATTGCACATGACATATATCAAAGCAGACGTCCTTTGAATCATGCAGTAATGATGCAATGCCATATGAGCCAGGAAAATGTCAGCCATGTCACGCTGTTTCTGGTTTATGCAGTTCTAATGTTTGTTTAAACCACAAGGTTTAATCTAGTAACAACAACTACAGAAGGATACAATTAATTGGCATCCCAGAAAGATGATGTGCACATTTCCCGCAGTACATATCAATTATTATGCGTAAGTGGCACACCTAGTTTGCCAAACCGACGTGCCTATTGCTGTGTCGCTTCTCCAGGGCTCTTCTTCATGGGCTGGATGGCACATGCCTGCTGGGGAGCAACCAGGTACCACCAGGGGAATTCTGAGTGTGTGTGCTGCTGTACACTCTACGTGCGCGTCTCTACCCACCAGTGAGCATTTGGTGGCAGATTTCTGGGGGAGGAGTTCCTATGGAAACAAAACGGGATGTCTGGTCTCTGCAGCATGCTGAGTTTGCATTAAGTTCAAGTGGTTTAAACTTAAGCTCTTACTAATGTCAGCCCCCATCTCCAAATCTATTCATAGTAGATTATGGGCATGAAGCAACATTATTGCAAATTGATATTATCATTGTTGTTATGCAATGGACATCCCCTTCTTTCCTTGTCTGATGACAAATCCAGTCATGTATGTTAAGGTTTTGCTTTTAAATATTATGATCATTAACTCTGTAGAAAAATGTATGTGCCCAGGATTGTAGATACCTATTAATTTCAGCAATCACTAAGTGGCCAAATTTATTTTCCTGCTATCCGATAATAAGTATTAAATGGGACTGTGTTTTCTTAATTTGAAGTATTCAGAATCTAAAGCCCCAATAAAAAAAAATAAAAATTCTACACCATTTGTCAATTTAATACAGAGAGAGCTAGAAGGAAGATCATTTGTCTGCTTGTTTGTTTGTGAAGAGAATATCTGCGAAGTTATCATAATTAAAAAAGGTAGAGGTAATGATTATTTGCACTCTATCGCATATGTATGGTATCTAATTTTACAGCTAGTTTTGAGACTCTAGTTATTAATATTAATAAAGAAACACTTGAAATAATTTGTGTCACATGGTGATAAGGGTATCCTTTGCTCTACAGATGTTTCCCTTAAGTCCCTGCAGATCAGTATGCATCACATAATATTAATATGATACATAGCAAGTGTTTTTCAAACCAGGATAAAAAGTTCGTATAGCATTAGAAAAAGAATTGTTACTTTCTTTTTACTTTCATTTACTTAAGCTTCATAGATCGAAGGAGTGTGTCAGGTTTTTTTTGTTTGTTGTTGTTTTTTTTTTTTACCCAGGAAGATTGGATGTGAATCTAGCATGCAGATGGCATGTAATTGCATTTCCTGCATTGTTACTATACAGTTTTCATTACTTTTTCACAGCAATGCACTGAGAATTAATCACCCAAGGCTAGCGTTTGCTGGTAAGATCTGTGCATATCGCGGTCTTGCTCAATGGGTAGAAGGCTTACCCCTTGCCTCATGCACTTCCTCCATTATCACGGCACCATATGTTCTTTACAAATCCAAGCAGAAGAATCATAAGCACTAAATTTACCTGGGAACAACAGCAGACTAAACTAAAGCATTTTAAGCAGTTAGAAAAAAAACATGCTAATATTTCTCTTGCCATCTCATCCCAGGCCTTTTTTTTTTTTTTTGCCTCTTGTTTTACTCAAGTAGTTGTCAAACTAAACTTCTAGAGTTCCAATTAGGGTGATCCTTTGATTGAGAATGTTCTTGCTCATTCTGACTACTGGTCAAATGAGCTACGAAATTTGCTTCATCTCCCCTGATGTTTACACAGGCAAGAAAGATTTTCCCACACTGGTGTGTATCTATGATTTAACTAGGAATGACATTGTACCTCTCTAACATTAACCCCTTAATCTAGTACATTTCTACAAATAACCACCTGTAGTCGATTCTTTATTCATAAGCCTTATCTGTTGTTACAGTATATAATCTGTGAGAATGCCCTAATTTTTATCATTCTCTAAGCCTGTCATCATGGCTGAGACAACGCTTATCCCTCTGAGCAGATGAGATTAGTCGATCATGTTGAAATCAGAAGAGGGATTATAATGCTTGTAATACACTGAGTCAAATTAAATGTGTTTTGTTTGTACATCAGAAGATCTTGTTGCTAAGGCTTTGGTGTCTTCTGCTGTCTGTATAAATTGCCAATAAAACATATGAAGGCCGGGTATGGAGATGAAAAGTCAAGCAAAAAGCAGAAACAAGTCCAAGATATTTGCTTTGTTTATTCAGCCTGATAAACTAGAGGCTTAATTACTCTAATGTCACCATCATATTCAAAACACAAGGTTTTCACCAAAGACGAACTCTGATCTAAATTGCATGCTATTTATCTTCATTTATATTTGACCAACTCTAAGGGCATCTCTTCTTCAGAGTAGCCTCTTGCCTCTTTGTCTTTCTTCTTTTGTTATTTTTCAGGCATGCTTTCCTTTGTCCTGGTTGTTCTGTCAGTATGCAGCAGAAACACCCATGCTATTTATGGGCTGCAATCCATAAGGAAGGACACTGAGACGTATTTATATATATATATGTCAGAAATACAGACATAAAATTATGAATCAGCAGGTCAGGTAATTTTTTCTGCTATCCCCAACTGGTGCTTCCATCATACAAGAGTGATACAACAACAAAAGCTGTTCTCAGAGAAAGAATTCCTTTCCCATTAATAGCCCACTATTTTTTTATTTGGATTGTTCTGGATAAACATTTAAAAGCTTGGATATTTGTCTAAACCTTCTCAGGATTATCTGAAACATGTGAATCACAAAACTGAGATGGAAATTTTGTTCCTTATATTTCAAGCACTTTTAGTTCCAAGTCCCATTCACAAGTTTGAAAATTATGAACATTATCAAAAATCATCTCAAAAACTGAAGTAAGAATTACCTGTGAAGTATGCATGCGGTAGAAGCACATCTTTCTTTTTTTTTTTTTGCCTTGGGGTATAAGAATGGTCTATTATTTGGCTTCTAGGTAGAGACTAGAAGATGTGTTATCTAATTCAGTTCAAATATACCCAATTTGGAAGGTACAATTGCATCAAATGCCATGAGGAAATTTTACTTGCACTTGTAATAACTTATGATGGTAAACCTAAGCATTTACCATCACACGGAGGAAGCAATGTCTAAATTAAAGGAGCTGAGGCTTCCCCCAAGTTTAGAAATCCTTGTGTTTTGGTAGGTTCTGGTGGAATGCAATCCTCCACATGCCTGTTGTAAACAAAGGCTCTTAATTATCTGAATCTCTCGGAGCCTATAATACAATCCTTGTGGAGCTGTATTAAATATGTGAGAGCTATGAGATTTCTGCATAAAGTAGCTTATGGGCAGCTTGGACCACACAGGTTTGCTTTCATCTCCAAGCTATTCTCCATATGGGAGTTAGGCTGAGCTCTTGCCCTGCCACCACTCTAGTTGGTGACCAAATTCATCCCTTCATGGTGCTTCTATTTTTAATTTTTTTTTGATAACTCAAAAGCAGTAGCAATATCTGTGCCTGTTCACATATTTTCCTTCCAGAAAATGTCCTCTAAGGCCTTTCAAAACCTAATGTGACATATATGCCCTAGGCAGAAGTAGGCAACCTCCTACCAATGTGATTCAGCAATAGCTAGCCTAAATAAAAATATGGACATTAACATTAGGCTACTATTAATTTTTTAAAGTTTTTGGTTATGTATCATTCTACCCAGAATCCCTGAGTAACACTATCATGCCATATCATACTGCATCAGGATTATTCCTGTAATCGGACCTGGTTTTGCTATAGTCTGGGAGAAGTACTACGGAATATCTCAAGATTAACTTGTTATGATAAGTGGGTCTTGTCAGCACTTCTGAGAGACAGGAGAGAAAGATAATGTGTAGCAGAAGTTTGAATGAATTGCAGCAACTACGAATTTTCTGAAAATAGAATTTTACAGGTGTTTCCTTAAATACTTTTCAAGACACTGTAAGTATGTCCTTTGATAAGCCTTGACCCTGAAAGACCTTCCCCCCCCGCCCCCCCATCACCTCTAGGGCTTAAATTTAACCAAATGAAAGAGTTGGGGTTTTTTTTTCATTCACCATATTATGTGAGGTTCTATTAGATACTAAAATTGCTTACACTGTATTAAGTGAAGTAGGTACAAAGACAGAAAGTTAGGATTCAAGGTTTTGATCACTGAAAATGGGAAGACAGATAAACTGACACTGGTGGGAAAAATACGTTGTGTGTTTCCTTCCCTGCTTCCTAGCCCACCAAATACATGCATCTCTTACCCTACAAATTGTATTTCATTGCCATCTATATATATGTGCTGTGCTCTTTCAAAGACTGTAAAAAAGATTTCCATCATTAATCTGCCAAGGGTTTACCAGCTTTGACTGTTCTTGACTTCTTTTAGAAGTTTATGCAATAAGAAGGTTGTTAGAAATTGCATGATATAGGTCAATCTTAAAAGGTGGAGGAAAATAAATTTATATTAGTCTACGAATTTATGTGAATGTACAATGACCTCTTTGGTTTCATTAGGTCTAATACAGAAATGCCAAGAGTATAAATTTTCACATTTTAGCACATGCATGGTTCATTACCTGCACTCAAGATGATGATTTCCTCAATAATGTTTAAGTATACAGTTAAGTACAGTTAAGTTTGTTACAGAAAAATATATTTGAGTCATATGTAACAGACTACATAGTGGACTACTCCTGTATATATATATATAAGTGTATATATATATAGATACATATATATAAATTCCTGTCACTTGCTGATTTTGAGATCTTTCCCTATTCACTTCCCTAGTACATGCTTCAGACAAGCCTGTAAAATATTTTGAAGAACCATGAAACTGTACTGCAGCATACCAGAATTTGGCAAGAATGAAGATTACTAAATAGTCTGATTAGTGACATAAACAGGATGACACTGTGCTAAAAGTAAAGTACCAGGTGAGACTGGCTGGAGGATCACAGATGGTTAGAAAGCACAGAGGCAGTGAGCAAGTGACACTTCTACTGAATGTTTCCTGTAGGACCTGACCATGAAAATACTGTGGTTGTTAGTCTTGGGGAGAGAGGGACACACGTGTCTAGTGGAATGGCCAGTGGTGAAAGCAGGTAAAACCAAACACTTAAAATTTGATGTGAAAAAAATCCAAAACAGAAAAAAAAAGAAGAAATAAAGGTATTTCTGGCAGTAAATTGCCTTTAACAAACCTGTTGGGTTTGTTTCTGTTTTTTTTTTTTTTTTAAATTTGGTGTCCTTGACCTCAACAACAAATATTCCACATTAATGCTTTTGCCCAGATTCTCTCATGCCTTCAGCTCTTCTGACAGCTGCTGATTTCATTCACGTCCATTTAAAAATGTCACTCAAGGAGGTATGCAGAATTGGCTCTTCTGTCTATCACACTCAGTGAACAGATGGCAAGCTCCCTCTCCTCCCCTTCCTGAGCTCTTTGAAGACTTTGGCTGGGAGAACAAGTTGCTCTCTCAGCCCTTGGAGAAAATACTTTTCTGTGGGGCAAAATAGCTCAACTCCCATTTTCTGCTGCACTGTAGCACAACAGTATGCTGCAGGGATGGGACGGGACGGGATGGGATGGGATGTGACAGGACGGCATGGGACAGGACGGGACGGGATTGGATGGGACAGGACTGGATCTCATGGCATGGCATGGCACAGGATGAATGCTTTGCACTCCTGACACAGAGCATGTGCAAGGATCCATTAGTGGTGGCTTTGCCATTGGGTGTGGTGAGGACTGAGGGCCCAGCAGTGTCTTCCCCTTTTTGCCTTGGCTCGATGGAGCTGTGAGCACCAGGAAAGAGTGATGAACCCATGGCAGATCGATGTCACCTGGTAATATCTGAAATACTTTATATGGTTGAGCCAGATGCGATGCTAGAGTCCAGTCCCTTCAGATGACATCAGGTCCAGAAAAGGGCAACAGAGCTGGTGAAGGTTCTGGAGCACAGGTCTAACGAGGAGCGGCTGAGGGAGCTGGGGGTGTTCAGTCTGGAGAAGAGGAGGCTGAGGGGAGACCTCATCACTCTCTACAACTGCCTGAAAGGAGGGTGCAGTGAGGTGGGTGCTGGGCTCTGCTCTAAAGGAACAAGTGATGGGACAAGAGGAAATGGCCTCAAGATGTGCAAGGGGAGGTTTAGGCTGGATATTAGGAAAAATTTCTTCACTGCAAGAGTGATGAGGCATTGGAACAGGCTGCCCAGGGAAGTGGTGGAGTCACCATCCCTGGAGGGGGTCAAGAAGCATGTAGATGTGGTGCTTCGGGACATGGGTTAGTGGGTTGGGTGGTGTTGGGTTGACAGTTGGACTTGATGATCCTTGAGGTCTTTTCCAACCTTAATGATTCTGTGATTCTATGAGATGCTTTCTCATACACGTGCAAACAAGAATACTGCTCTGCATAGATAAAACGGAGGTAGCCACTCGCGAGACCTTTTTAAGCAGTTTGGTGTATCAAGAAGCCCCAGTCACCAAGGTCCAATTTAACTCCTAAAGACAGTTTTGTGGTTTGCCCATCCATGATGTTAGGCAGAGTGAAAATTGTATGACATTTTATTTTTCCACTTGACACAGGATCATAGAGAAGTCTTTCTCATGAGATTGGTTTCATGCGTCTTGTTTTAGGGGAAGTGTTTTCCTGGTTTTTGGAATTATGTCTTCAAGTGCCTTGCTCCACAGTGTGCACACTGTGAACGTGGGACCTTTGTAGCACTGGAGAAAAACAGATCATAATCCAGAGAAAGGATATTGGTGTGTTTAGAGAATAGCATAACGTTGCTCTTCACTACAGCATTTGCAGTGTTTTATTTTTACTGTTGACTGTACGGCACAGTAGGTTTCAAAGGAACATTCTCTATAGATAACAAGAGAAAACTGAACTGGGCTTGTCTACCCAAACATGGCCACTAAAGGGATGTTTCAAAGGGTTCGTGTAACTCCACAGAGTACCAATACCCATTCTCGTCTTCCTCAGCAGCCTATACAAAAATAGTCTTTTAACTTCCTTAGGGGAATAGGTACTAATAAAAAAAAAACAAACCACAACTTAAAAAAATCAAAGCAAAGTTTAGCATCTTCCAAAAAAAAAAAGTGCATCTTCTGAAGAGAAAGGAAATGGAAAGGAAAATAATCAGTTTACAAATTGCTCTTGGTCTAGCATCACTCACTTCAACAGTCACAGCCATGCTGAAGTATCCATCACTGTCATTTCTCTTAGCATGCATCCCCTTCAGTCCTGCTGTCAAGCCCACAGTTTGCTGATGTCATTTTCCCTTTGCAGTGACGGACACTTCGAATACGCAGAAACAGCAATAATAAAGGGTAGTATGAATTTCAAGGGGATTAGTCCAAAGCAGCCATCAATAATTTCTGATCTGACAGAGGTGATAATAGAGGTAAGCTGTATAACTTAGATTTCAGTTTGGTTAAAATCGCTCTATTAGTTGCTTAATAGTGTTATTAGTCAAACAAATTAGGCTAGGATCTTCCAAAATACCTTGGCACTGTGTATATTAAGTATGCTCAGTCCTGTACTACTCCACTCTCACAGTGCATTACCAGCAGAAGAGATGGTTATATTGAGAAATATTCCGAAAGTGCTTGCTTTTGGGCAACGAGACATATTACAGATTTCAAATATCAGAGCATAAATCTGTTTTCAGATAAACAAATGACAACAAATCTGGTGGTAATTTATGGTACAAATGGTAGGGAATATCAGTGGTTTGTTTTTTTTTTTTTAATGTTTTCACTTAGCACTACAATGACACAGCCTTCTTTGAGCTTGCAGTCTCGCCAAACTGCTCAGTTCATGCTCTCTATATCAATATGTTTCTAATGCACAAAGCAGTAAATCAGTGGTTTTCAAGTTTAGGAACAGATTTTAAACCTTGTCACTGACCACTTCAAAGTGCAACCATAAATTATTATTTTTTTTAATTTTTCAGGTGGAGGTGGTCCTAAGAGCTGATTCTATTCCTGCTGGTATCAGTGACAAAAATCGATTATTGCATGATCTCTCAGCACCATGCGCTTAGTGTCTCACAAGAGACATGTTCAGTATCTGACCCGGTATCTTGATATTCTAAGGAGATTCCAACACTAAGAATGCATATACTTTATCATTAAATAAATTTTTTAAAAAAAGAGCATCCTTTAGACTGTTTCCTCTTTCCTTAAAAAAGATCCACCAACATAATGATAACTTGTGGAAGTGCTTGAGAACATAGGAAAAGGAAGATTTTAATGTAAAATATAAAAAAGAAATAGAAAACCAAACACACTGGGTGGAAACGAGTGTTTGTACCCAATACTAAAAAGCATCTAAAAGCATCTGTATGCTGACTGTACAAAGAATAAAGAGGTGTGCTGTCTTCTTAAGTATACAAAATGATTTGTTTACAGATAAAAGAAGGAAAATTATATTTTAATCTTGATTTCACATTATTTAGCCTACTATAAAAATACACAGAACATAGATTGTAAGGCTCCATTTGTGTATTTGCATAACCCAGTGTGAATGGCAATATTTTCTTCTAGCCTTTACTTAACGATGGCTACACAAGCACTTTGAATTTAAAACTCTGTACTGTATGTAAAGTGAGGTGCGTGCCTTTACCGCTTGTCAAAACAATCCTGAAATCCCATTTTCCTTTAATAAAGTATAGTTTTGTCCTCCAGATGTATGCTTGAATAAGATGTCATAGTCTGTTTTTGTTCAGGATTGCACCCTGCTGATGTTCTTAGGCAGCAAGAAAATTACCTTATTGAAACATATTGCTGGTGGTGACTATAGTGCCAAATTTTGCATTGGTATTACACACATGACATATTCAGAGACCTTTGAGTAAGACCATGAATATCAAGTGATTGAAAAGATTATACAGGCTTTTTCTTTGGGTATAAAAGGCTGTGGTTCTGGATGAGTGTCTTGCAGATCAATATAATTATGTCATAAAATCACGTAACAAAATAGTTACTTTGCAGCCTTTCGCACTTGCCTGATTTCATACTGATTTTATTCTGAGTAGAATTGTTTTCCTTGCATTAGCCGCACGCTTGTTATTTCAGAGGAGTAGGGGTTGGTTTTAAAATAGTTGCATAATTGTGGGCCCTCTGCTAGCAGTCCATGAGCATCCAGAGAGGTCACAGATGCTTTATAATGCTTCCTTTTCTAGAGAAAAAATACATACGCTTCAATTACAGTCATGGAGTTACATGCCTGAATATTTACACACAGACACAATTTATATATTTATCGTATTATAAAATGCAATATATACATTCATGTGCACCCCAATTCCTATGTGACTGTATGCACAATGGAATGAATGTACTCTTTATGAATCAGATATAAACATTTTAATTGTGCATATGTTAGTACTAAAATGAGGTAGTATAGAGGTCCAGTTCACTTTGAGTAAAAATCCCCGAATTTCTGGCTGTAGCAGGTGTTTGGAAGCTACAAGCAGTGTGAAAATATTAAAAATTCATGCTATCTGGGTTAAAAGTGTTATTTGAATGTTATATTTTTCCCTTAGACAAATTTAGTTATGCATGCTCTAGTTTTGTAACCCTGCAGAGTGATAACTCACTGCCAAAAATCATCAGAGGCAAAAATTTGGCTGGCCTGGTTGGCAAAACCCTGTCAATCTAGGAAGCAAAGTTACGATGGTAACTCCTACTGGTCACTGGAGTGGCATCAGAGAGAGAGAGCTGCAATTAGAGAAAAGAGAATTAGAAATTTTAGGGGAATTTAGAAAAAAATTGAAAACAAAACTGACAAAAGCACAGCTAATAGCAGGTAAAGGATAAAGTGCTGCCCAGACTGGTTCCCATGAATGTTTCATGTGCTAGAGAAGCAAGTCAAACTATCAGGGATGCCTGATTTTTACAGTAGTTTCATTTCTTTTAAAGGAGTTGAGCTCTTGAGAAGCAATCCCTCCTAATACTGCAATGAAATTATTCCATAAAACACTCATCTAACCCCATTGGGTATTTATGGGTGGGTGCCCATAATCCTACTTTGGGTTGCTCTAAAATTCGGAAAAAAGGGGTTTGAAACTGCATCCAGAATTTGCCAAAGGGCTCATGGTGGCTTTGGATCCTCTGGGTTAAGCACCTGCTAGAACTTGTCTGATATCTAAACCCACACTGTCAGCTCGGATGTGTAATCTGGATTGGTCTCTGACAACTACTGGAGATGCTCCGGGTTGCTGTTTTCTAACAGCCTTCCAACAGGGGCAGGACATGCAAAACACCAGGGGCATCTGCGTATAAAACCTCCATCTGTGGAAAAAACAGGATTTTATGAAATGCTTTTCCATGATGTGTTCAACTCGACTCAACGCCCCAGGAAATCCTTTCCACAGCTTTGTTGCTATAAGCAGTCTGGAATGCCAGGAGAAAGGATGAGCTAGCCTTTGATTTTTTGTGAGAATGGTAACACTGACAACAATCTCTGTGGAACGGCTTTCTAGGTTCACCCCTCTGAACAGTTGCATTTATTCACATGACAGTACTATAGTGTTTCAGAGCATTATATTATACTGGATTTATGGAACAAGGAAAAACCTCACTGATTTGCTCACTTATTTCATAACACAAATGTCCTCAACAGACTTTGCAGCGAAAAAAGTTAAGATTCAGATGTAGGGTGGACTAGAGAGATGAAATACAGCCTAATGTGGTCTCTTCCAAAAGTACGGAATTTTAGAGGGACAACTTCACCTTTAATGAAATCCATTTTCATGCTTTGTAGCGTTTTATTTAAACGCACATAGCTTCACTACATTGCAGTTTCTGTGCTGATCTTTGCACTTTTATTTGGACTACTTATTTACATCAAGCATCCTCTAGCTAGCTCCTACATCTCCTTTGTATCTGAACTCCGGTATGGGCAATAAACACAACGAATTAGAGACCTTTGTGCGGTTGCAGGGCTATGATCCTTTGGGAATCACAGAGATGTGGTGGGATGGCTCCCATGACTGCACTGTTGCAAGGCAAGAGATATAGGCTCTTGAGGAGGGACAGGATGCAGGATGGGAAGATGAGGAGGGGGAATCTCCCTTTCCATAAGAGAGCAGCTGGATTGCATAGAGCTCTGCCTGGGGATGGAAGCCAACTGAGTTTTTGGGTTAGGATCAAAAGCAGATAGGCAAAGGTGACATTATGGTGGGTGTCTGCTATAGGCCACCTGACCAATAAGAATGGGTGGATCAGTCCATCCACAAACAGATAAGACGAGCCTCATGTTCACAGGCCCTGGTCCTCATGAGGGACTTCCATCACCCTTACATCTGCTGGAGGGACAACACAGTAAGACATAAGCAATCTGGGAGGGTCCTGGACTGAACTGATTAAAACTTTTTCCACCAAGCAATTAGAGGAGCCAATGAGGAGAGGTGCTCTGCTGGACAACTTACTCACCAAAAAGGAGGGACTCATTAGGGATGCGAAGGTCAAAGGCAGCCTTGTCCCTACATGGTGGGCCAGACCTTCATTTTTATATCATTGTCATACATTTTCTTTCCCTTACTGTCATTCCACCAAACTGTGCAAAGAGGCGTGTCTTTGCTATGTAATACTTGTGGCCAGCAAAAATTAATGATGTCCTAGTTTTGGCTGAGACAAAGTTAACTTTCTTCATAGAAGCTTAGTGTGAGGCTGTGTTTGGGTTTGTGCTGAGGAGAAGTTGATCACACACTGATGGGCAGAGCTGCTGCCAGGACAGTCAAGGACTTTCCAGTTTCCCTGCTGGGTCAGAGTCTGCAGGGGCAGGAGAAGCTGGGAGGGAGCACAGCCCCAATTACTAGCCCCATTTATTCGATCTTAGGTTTAGGATTGAGATCCAAATTGGCCAATGGTCTAGTCCGTATCATGGATGGCACGGCCAGTGTATATACGAGGATCTGTCTGGAAGTGCTCTCTCCCTCTCTGGGCTGTCTCCTTATAGGTTGTCTTGGTCTCTCAGACACTCAGACTCTTATCTGCACTCCGGGATTGCAGTTTCAGGACTCTCCCTGCTCTGGGATCATTATGTGGGAATGGGCTGAGCCTTGGTCATCGGGTGGTGAGCAGCGTCAGTGTGTGTCACTCATTTGCAAATTTGTATATATTGCTACTATTAACATTATTATTATCAATATTATTGTAGTTTAGTTATTAAATTGTTCTTATCTCAGACCATGAGTCTCTTTTCCCTTCACCCCTTCAATTCTCTCCCCCATCCCCAGAAGGCTGGAAGGAGAAGGGTGAGCAAGTGGCTGTTGTGGTGTTTGGCTGATAGACTGGGGTTCAAAACCATGACAAATGATATTATTAAGTTTCACATCACTGTACTTCTGCACTGTTACGTGTTTACTACTTTACAAAGCATGATCTACTATGCTTCCCGCTTCTACAGATGTGGAAATGATTCCTTTAAATGTCGTCCCCTTATAAAAGTGGATCACTTCACTGTACTTATTTCCCTTGTAAATATGTACCTCCGTCTGTAATATCAACTCTTGTGCATTTATTATTCCATTATATTAATTTTATATAAAATTTACATTCCTCCCCACTTCCTCTGCAGCAAGGAGATCAATGAAGTACATGACAATTTTATTACATCTGTGTATTCATTTCCTTTATAAAAGTAAATCACTTCAGTAGATTCTCTCCTCCACAAGAACATACCCATAGACCAGTGCAGTACGTTAACTCCCTGCATAAATAAAGACTGTATCATTTTGCTCACTTAGTCTACAAGTAAATGTGAAAATATTCTCCTTTATGATATATATTTATACCGTATTTTATTCTTAGCCACTTCATTCAGGGGCTAATATGGCAGTAGAAAGATCATACTTCTTGATAGCAGGATAATGATTCTGTAGTGAGCTGTAGCTAGTTTTTGCAGGACTTTGGACAAGACGTACACGTACATTCAGCAGCTCCTTTCCCTCTTTCCCTGCTTTTGCTGCCTTTCACCTCTTTTTTATTTTATATTTTTTCCCCTTAGCTTTCCCTTGCTGGTTGCCTCGTTGTGTTTGCTTGTTTGGTTTTGTTCATCTCACAGTTTTGCGAAGAATTTAAATGAGGGCTGAGAACAACAGCAGAAATGGGGATGTGGACCTGGAAAAAACCTTTGCTGCCATCTCTGAGCTGGCCCCTGATTTTCATTCCGGTTCTCTGTCCTGTTTGAGCAGGGTCAGTGATGGAGGAGTCAGCCGTCTGTGTGTACTATGCTTCACCACACCTGAGTCACACCTTCCCTTTGCTGTTACTCCTCCACGTCCGGGGCTGTGTCTGGTCCTCCATAGCACACAACAAGAAGGGGAGCAGGCGAAACCATATTTCACTGCTTCAATCTTGTTTTTTGCTTTCTACCACTCTGCCTGCTTCTGCAAGCCTTCCTTAAGCTCAGTCCAGTGCAAGTTCACTCCTAAATAGCGATTTCTTTTCCATAGACCTGGATCTGAGTTAGTACAGATTGATTAAATGTATTTCACATCCTCTTCCATAATCATAGAGCATCCTAATGTATGTGTTGACTTGAATAGAATGCCAAACTATCAGCTGATTTCAAGTCAGAATAAGGTAATATAAAACCTCTGCTTAATTCTGGGAGGAAAGAGAGGGACATTTAATCACTTCCACAAGCTCTAACAGCACCAAAGGAAAAACAGCTATAAAAGGGTTAAAAGTAAGCAACCAAAGAAAAGCATCAAAATCACGCAACCAACCAAAAAAATCCCAGTCCTTACATGTCTCTCCAGGGCTGCACACAGCCTGCCCAGGGTTTTCGTTTATCCCGAGTTTACTACATGCTCCCTTGTGTCTCCTTCCTGCTCCACGGAAGGTCAGATGGCAGCATGATGCCACCTCTGCGGTATCCCTCTTCTCCAAGTTTAGGTCCAATGATTTCAGTGTGTTTCAGACGCCAGTTGTTCTAAATTTTCTGAGATGTGAGGAAATGTAATACTTGCATTTCTTTGGGGTTTGGAAACTGTCAGGGAAAGCTCTGCTCTGTTGCAAATTCTTCCAGCATTTCCAGAACAAATACTGAACTATGCCTTTGCCGATCGTAACATGAAAATTACAGTAACTCAAACTGTATTTTGTTTAGCTTTCTTCACGCTGCTACAGTTTGATAGTGTGATATTTCTACATCTGAAATTATCATAATCTTTTTGGTGTTGTGTTTTGTTTTGTTTTGTTGTGTTTTGTTTTTTTAGCCCTTAGCAATCCCTCACAGGTTGAGGTAAAAGACACAGAATTCACATTTTGATTCTCTTCAGACAAATACTGCAGAGTCTGAGGAAGAGGAATATATTCACAGGAAGACATTAGCCATAGAAGTTAAACTCTTATAATGCTTTGCAGCAGTATTGATAAAATTGCACTAAAACTGGGAAGGTTTTCTTTCTGATCTTGCCTTTAAAGCCTAGCTGCACAAAGAATCAACAGGCAACATGTGGACAGCCAGAAGCATTCCCATCCCTTTATCTTTCTAACAAGGCAGCGGGCATAGAAGAGGGTCCTAAGCAGCACTTGAAGCCTGCTACCTGTTCTGTTTCTATAAGTATTTGCAACTGATTATTTTTTAAGTAGCCACTTCAGTTGGTGGGTAATCTCTGCCTTTCCCGTTCATGCCATTGCAAAACAAATAAACAAACAAAACCCACCCAGAAATGTGGTCAGGAACTCCACCTGGTTTTCTGGGGGGTTTTTTTGTGTTTTTTCAGCCAAGTGATCTGCCTTGTGCTGTATTTTCACAGCAGCGTTCTACCTAATTCATATAGACAACCGAGTCATCTGCTAAGTGCAGTAATAGCTCAAGGAGCGGAGCTGTCCCTGCAGATGTCACGAGAAGGACACTTGCATGCAAGGTGTGCGGAAGTGCCATGCAGGGATCAGAGCTCCCCAAAGCCACTGCGTCCCAACCTGGAGCCCCCAGTCCTAGTGCCATGTGAAAGGGAGTAAAGAAAACAGAAAAAGAAGGTCCGTGCGGCTTTGTCTGGAGAGGGGGTTAAAAAAAAAACCCCAAACAGAAACCACCAACCTACAAAAGACAAACATTCTACAAAAAAACTACAAGGCAAGTTCAAGCATTGGGGCCCTCACAGTAGGAAACTGGTCACATGGGTAACATCATGAAATTTTACTGCAAAATATCCTTTTTTTTTCTTATTTGAAAAGACAAATTATTAGCATTTTTAAACAATTTCAATATGTTTAATGGCTGAAAGTTAAGCTCAAACTGTTCCGCTTACTGAATAAAGTGCTAGGTCTGTAAACAGGAATCTTAAGTTACCCCAAGAGTACACTCATTTTAAATTTTACTTGAAAGCGGGATGTACGTTTATTACAATTTCAAACAAAATGCTAATGCCATTAAACAAATGAGGTTTAGGCAAATTAACTGCATTTTAATATTCTGAAAGCCTATGATATAGGACATTGTGTTACGAAACATTGGCTAGAAGTATCAGTTGCAAGTGGGATTTTCATTGCTGTGAATCTCAGGAGAATATTTGTAATTAGTATCATTTGCCTAATACTTCAGGTTAATTAGAATATTTAATTGAATAGCTGTAATCTTCAGAGATGACTATATTATGATCAAATTAGTACCATCACGGCACACGCTGATCACTGCTGCAGCCTGCCTCACTTCTGCTAACTATTCAGCCCTCTGGAGCGTTCAGCAACATAAGAAAAAATCTGTTTCTTACACTTTTGAATTTTAATGATCCATTTGAACTCTGCCATCAACATTTAATTATTCTAGGAAAAAAAAAAGTCCCAACCATGGCTCCCATATGGCATGTTGGCAAATACACTTGCCCACATTGGAGTCTGCACCTCTCCAGCAGCTCCATGAAGAGATTTAGTTGTTTTGTTTTTTTTTTTTTTTTTTAATACAAGAAGGCTTTTTTTAATATTTTTTTAAAATACNATCAGCTGCAGAGATTTTAGGGGTTAAACATTGTCTGCTGTGGAAGCACTAGGGCCAAAATCCTGTTATGCTAAACTAGCTAGATCTCCCCACGCAATTCCCCTCTCGTTGCACAATGGTATAAAAAATATAGTCAAGAGAGTAAGCTGGGCATGCCACAAAGGACGTTGTTTACATAGAGGGGTCCCAGGGCTCAGAAAAGCTTTCCTCCTTCCTCATCGTCCCCAAGCTGCTTGGGGATATGCAGCTTCAGAGGTCAGGTCTGTACAATTCTGTACACCAGCTATGTAAAAATTGATAATGGTTTTAAAATTCAGAAAGCCCTTTTGAAACGGACGTTATGCTGCAAATTTGTCCGCAATTAATTATTATTATTATCTTGGGGGTGGGAGGAGGGAGAGACATCATTTTTAAGAGAAATGGTCTAACCTGCTGCCTGCAAGTGAAGAGAAGAAGAGAAATATTTTCCGTTTTCCATTTGACAGAAACATATTGCTGCATCATACTTCAACATGGTACATAAAGCTGAGACTTAAAGCTCAAATATCAAGTGTTGCTGTCCTACAGAAGGCAGTAAACTAATAAAATCTTCACGGTTCTTTGCAGAACCATCTCACCTGTTGACAGGAGCTCATAAAAGAAGCTTACAAATGGTTCAGGCAAATCCTGCACAAAGAATTTATTGCTTTCAGTAGGTAGCCAGAGAAATTTAGCATAAGTACTTCTAAGAAAAACAAAATAGAAAAAATTTTCAAGAATGTCTTTTGAAGAATGTTTTCCATTCTGGTAAAAAACAAATCTCTGCCTTGAAATATTGAATGGATTTTGGTTTACTACACTGTAAGCACCACATTTTACTTACGCACTTATCTATATACTGAAAAATTGTAAAAGGCACAAAAAAGTTCAGTTTCATTATGAAAAACATTTACATTTGTCTCATCGCCTCTCAGAAAATTTGCCTGTTTTCAGGTTTGCTGTGAGGTATGAAAATCCTTGAATCATAGTTAGTCTAGCATTCCATTTAAAATATGTTGCTCACTTTTGGTGTCTGATAGACGTTTCATTCACACTTAGTATAAAACCAATCAATCTCAAATAATTGCCATTAAAATTAAAATTACAAAAACTATGAATCCTGCATTTAAAAATGAATGTTAATATTTTACTCACCTCTTATTTTTGATCTTTAAAAACTAAGCAGGAAAAGATGTTTAATTTTCAGAAAAGGACTTTCTGTCTGGGCTAAGTTTATCTTCTAATAAATGGTGACAATAATATTAGTCAGTATTAGACAATAATATTGTCCTCCTCAAATCTAGAATACATTGAAACAGGGCAAAGAAAGAAGTTGTAATCCTAAGAAGAATGCTTTATTATCTAAGCTTTTATTTTCATCTGCGTCTCAAATGATGATTTAATATCCTTTCTTAATACGCATTTTAAAAAGCACCCTGAGAATTCACTTTAATGGCTAGTGTACTGCATAACTGTGGGCTTTCTTGTAAGAAAGCTTGCAAAATTGCTGATTACAGAAAGAGATGAGAGTGTTGTAAGTACCCAGACCTATATATTGTGCTGCCACGAAAACTGGTTTTAAAAACCTCCTCACAAAACCTTCTTTAATGTTCTGAATCTAATACTGTATTTTCTTTTTTATCTTTTTTAATATATATATATATCTTAGATATACATTTACTTATGCATTTTGCAAGCATCTGCTACCAGCAGCTCTAAGCAATCGCTAATCTTGAATAGCAGCATCGCAATGTACTGTTTCCTTCTTAGAGGTACTCCCTGAGCATGAAAAACTCCTTTAGAATTAAAAAATCTGCTCCACTAATTGTAGAACAAATTTTCAACAGCCCTCTTTGAGAATCCCAGCTCTAAGTATTCTCCCATCTATTAAACAGATGGCAGATAAGATTGTAAACATATTTGCTTCATATTGAATAGATAGTTTCTGGCATAATACTAATTAACAAATTAAATGACTGACTCTCTGCATCACATTAGAGTTAAAACCACTTTGTAAGTTTGTCTTTGGTAGTTATTTACTTTGACAATAGCGTGCAGTGAAAAACTGTTAAATTTTTCTTAGCAACATTATGCATTGAGTAGTTTTCTTTTTAAAACTCTATATTTTATTATAATTCATTTGACTTTCATTACAGTCACTCATTACAAAATGTATGTGCATTTAATCCATTTCGAAGGGCTGCATATTTTTCCAATCCCATTCTGTATCACAATGATAATGTCTTTGGTCTATGCGAGTATGCATGAGATTTAGGCATTGCCTTTACTCATTTTCTGATAGTTTAGCGTGCACTGTTCTGAAAGCAGAAGAGCTAACAAAATGCTAACAGTGGCAGATAAGAATATGGAGAAAGTTTCATTTTCTGTCATTTAAAGAGTTTGCATCGTGACTATCTGCTTTATTATAAGTACAAACAGGATCATCTCCATGAAGATGGCAGGCTATGCTACGGTGTGAGATTAATTCGTATCTTCTTTGTTCTCTTCATTCATTCATATAGAGAGCAAGTTGCAAGAGAAATTTTTATTCCAAATTTCCTTTCCGCTAGGTTGTCATTAAAGTAGAGAAAAAAACTGTATTTCCCTTTATGGTTTTGGAAATATTTTTGTGAAGAAAAAAAAAGATAATTTACTTTCAAAAACAAACTTGTCATCTGTTGGTGAAAATGATATTTTCATGGTCCAGTTGTAAATATACACAAAATGTTTCCAGAACTCACAAAAGAATGGCAAATTAAAAACTTTCTTTCAGATGAATTTACTGGTGTCTGTATCTTTAAACAGAACAAACCAAATATCTGAAATGAAATCTAACATGTTTAAACTTTGGAATTCACAATAAAATTTTTTCAAGAACACAGCTGTAAATGCTGAAACAGGTCAAATTCATTTAATTTTCTTCAGAGGTATAATAAAAGTAAACAGTTATATGAATGAGGTGATTAATTCATATGTGTTACAGCTGATCCCCAATGTTATTCAAAGATTAAAATATGCCGTAGAAGGCAAAGATGACAGACATCTCATCCCCCTCCTCTCCCTCTCTCTTCACATCAGCTAGCATTAGAAAAAAACCAGATTTTTTTTCCAAATAACCAGAGAGTGTTGGTAGTGTGTTTGAAAAGCATTCATTCTTCAAATCCCAAACTTCTTGCAGGAAAGGCTTGGTATAATTAAAAAAAAAAAAAAACAAACCTGAAATAAACAAACAAATATATACATATATATAACTGAGAAGATTTTGAAATTATTAACATTGTTTTCTTCTGTCACTTTGGAAAACATAAACTGCCTACCTTGACATGTAAATTTAGTCAATATATACCTGCCAAAATTAAAGTGCAATCGTTGAAAATTATTGTGAAAAGTACTCAAGCCAGCTATTATCTAAATGTGAATTTTTCTCATTACCAGCTTTTGAGAATTTAACATCTTATCCCATCTGACTATGACAAAACACTGAAATTTGATCAAGTCTCACATGCCAGAGAACTGTTTTATCATTCATTGTGTTTATTAGTTATATTATGGGCAATGACATCTCATATTTCATTATAATATTTGCTATTATCTCACACTATATTTAGTAATCCAGTTGTTCTAAGTACATTGGGATGCATTTTGAGTCTTTGAGTTATTTTGGTTCTCTTCGGTATCATGCTAGAAAAACTAAAAGCCGAAATTTCTCCAACTATGTATGTTTTAGAGAAACATCTTCCAGTTAAATCAGTATCTCTGTTTTCAATGATCAGATACAGGCTCCCAGGAATATCCACAAATTTGTTACCTACAACTACAGCCCTGATATTTCTATTAGTGGGCTTAAACTAACTGTCACGAATCATTCTATTTGACTTTCCTACTGGAAAAGAAATCAAGCAGGTGCATATTTCTCCTGCAGTTTAAGACATAGTATAGCATAGGCTTATCCACCAAATCAACAGAGCGTTTCTGAAAAATTATGAAGCATTGAGGTTCAGCTCCCTTACGTATTTTCCTGGATGAAATCAGGAAAAAAAATGACTCCATCTGGCTGTGGTACAAATTCATAGTCATTAGAAAGATTTATAATCTTGTGGTATAGCCTTCCTGGAGCAGGGACACTGCATACATAGTCTGGCACCATTGCAGAGACATGGTCTGAAATCCCAGAGGCGTTTTACCTGTGTTACGGTACCACTCAGGGTAAATTAAGCAACAATATCTTCTTATCATAAAATCATAAAACCATAGAATGCTTTGGGTTAGAAGGGACCTTAGAGCCCATCCAATGCCACCCCTGCCATGGGCAGGGACACCTCCCACTAGCCCAGGTTGCTCAAAGCCTCATCCAGCCTGGCCTTGAACCCCTCCAGGGATGGGGCATCCACAGCTGCTCTGGGCACCCTGGGCCACTGCCTCACCCCCTGCACAGGAAAACATTTCTTCCTCAGATCTTAGAGAGAGATAAAAAAATATTTTTTAAGTATCTCAGGTCTTTTCAACCTGACTACTATAGTTTTCATGTGCCAGCTTGAAGCCTTTGATAAGTCTTAGTTTGGTCAATGCAATTTGTACTGTCTCTCTCAAAGTAATTGTTTATTTGCACCTCTTAAGATTTAGGGGTTTTTGTCAAATAGTTCTAAAACATGAACCAGAATGATCAAGTGATAAAGCTAGCACAGAACTTAAGCAGAAAATCCTTTCTTATATGAGTTTTATGCTCCTGTTTAGAATTAATTCAAGCCTCTATATAGCCTGTATAACCCTGTATGAGTTTATAATACACAAAAGTCCGATGTGTGGCTGAAGAAAAATGAAAGAGAAATTCCTGGTATGCAGGACGTATCAAAATACAACTCCTAACAGTCTGTTAAAGTTCTCCCACTTTTTGTTTTCTGTTTCACTTAGAGTTAATTTTCATGTTGCCAGTTATGACTAGAGGCTTGTACAAAATCATGTAAAATTCAGGTGCTAGATTACTAATGTGGAACACAGGCTGTCTTATATCAGATGGAAATTACTTGGACGATTTGTGTCTACCTTATTCCCACTATCAATAATATTTGACATGCAAAAATGATTAAAATACTGAAGGTTCATTACTCAGCTTGCAAGACTGAGCACTCAAAACACCAGACACAGAGCATCTCTTGCCCACAAGATTTGACTCTACTTCCGTTGCTTGTATGTAGAGTAGCATATTCTTCAGCTATGTGACCACATACAGTTTTTTCTACAAGACCTAGGATAAGCAATCCTCAAATAATGCAAAAATACTTCATACATTACTTCCATGTCTGTATGCAACTGCCAAATATTATTGCATATGGCACCCCTGAAGACAGAATGACTTATTACCTCTTTGGATTTTCTCCTAACAGTGGTATACAAATTATTCTTTGAGATTCATTAACTTCTTGTGAGATACATGGCTTTACTACTTCCATTCATATAGATAACTAATGCTCAATAAGATTAAGTAACAGTGTGAGATTATCTACTGATTTTAGGATCTTGATTTAAGATGCAGAGCACCTGAAATTATCAGTTCTAGGCACAGTTGTATTCAAGTCCCATTATTTGCAGTTTCAAACTGTCCTCTAAAAAGAAGGACGACGCCTTTAATGTTTCCTTGGAAAATGTATTTCAAGTGCCTTGGCTTGCATCATGTGGAAACTGTAGCAGCAGCAGCAGAGTCTAGTCCTACATGGTAGTTTCCAGTTTACCCATAGGAGCTAGTAAACTCATCTAGAAATAACAGAGGTGAGAAGACAGTCTTTTTCCATCACATTCTCCTGACTCAGAAGGCCAAGGTCCAGAAGGAAGAGCAAATCAGTGGCTGTACCAAGTACTCACACATGCAAGGAAGCTGAATTATAGCTGCACAGGCAGCCATTAGTTCTGAGTTTTACTTCTTTGAAAAGCATACCTTGAAAACTTAATAATATTTCAAGCAAATTGTATGTGAAATTACGATTTGAAACAAAAGCAAAAAAAATCTGTCTTGTGCTACTCTAACAAAACACTGGCCTTCAGCAGGACAGAACTTATACATCCATTGCATCTACATTACAGGCATTAGTAAAAACTTCTTAGTAACAGATTATTTATTTGGATGAGCACTAGAGCAGGGCTGGTTTATTGAGAACATTTGTGGTGGCATGATGTTGCTCAGAGAGCTTCCACTTTGTTTCCTTGTGGATTTGAAGATTAATTGTGGAGAGGAGTTATCTCACCTTTCCTGGCAGTGTGACCCCTTTTGTCACACCCTTCTGACCTCTCTTTTCCACACTTCTTCTACCTGCCAATGGTTCCTTACCCAGTTTTTTACTCATGTTTAGTCAGTCCCTCATCCCCATGTAGTCTTTTTGTCCAAACAGCCCTGTTCTCATTCCTTGAAGTTGTTCCATGCAGTATATTATCCTATAACTTCTCTTACTCATCTAGCAAGCTTCCAGGCCACATCTCCAACCCATCATTCTTTTCTTGTTGGCTTCCTCCCTTATGCAAATATAATCCTCTCCAAATCCCACCTAGTCCATACAAGTTATCCCATTTATTGCTGGCATAGGATAAAGGTATCTAATCCTGAAGCCCACTGTCCTTGCTTAGAAAGCCCTTGCTTCTACCTGTCCCCAACCTAAAATTTCCAGCTTCACTTTGAAAACTTGCTTGCATCTTCTACGCTGAAAACTAGAAAATACATCACCTGTGGTCAAATTTAATTATTATGAAAGGAGTACATGGGGTAACGTACTGCACATTGTATATTGATTGCTCTCTTCATATTAATTACGTTAATCTTACACAGCGCTTATAAACGTGCCTAACTCTCAGCATTCAGAATAGACTCAGTAGAAGTAGCCAGCTCAGGTCAATGGTAAATATTTCTGTCAAGATGTTCAGCTGTGAAACATTTAAAACAGAGTATTTCAAATACGCATTTTAATGGTAAATTAAGCTCAGCAGAACTTCCATCCCATTATACCAGTTTACAAGAAATTTGTGTATCATGAAGTGCAAAGGAGTTCTATAAATATTTATATATACATATATATAGATACATACATATTTTTATATTTTCTGTTTGTGTACATGTGGTCCGAAAACATAATGCAAGTTATTAGTTCACTGAAAAGCATGTTTCCAAAAAGAACAGCTTAAAAATTTTGCAACTAAATAATATAAACTTTTTGCAGATACGGATATTAAGTCCAGACAAAAATAGAAAAAGACCATGCAGACTCAGACTAACTTCTGACGACTGAAATATGTTGTTTAAAACAAGTAAAACATAAATTAAGGTTGTTCTGATATATCTGGACCTTGTTTCAATGCTGGACACCTGAAATATTTTCGGGGAGAAATTGCCCTGTGAGATTCACAGCCCAAGCGCTTGAGTCAGCTTGACAGGTCATCTCAGTTAGGCCACAGTTTACAGAAGACTGCAGCATAGTGAATGTTTAGTTTTGAAAAGCACTTCTGCATCTATTCATAGAATCACAGAATCATAGAATCACAGAACGGTTTGGGTTGGAAGGCACCTTAGAGATCATCCAGTGCCACCCCCTGCCATGGGCAGGGACACCTCCCACTAGCCCAGGTTGCCCAAAGCCTCATCCAGCCTGGCCTTGAACCTCTCCAGGGATGGGGCATCCACAGCTTCTCTGGGCAACCTGGGCCACTGCCTCACCCCCTGCACAGGAAAACATTTCTTCCTCAGATCTTATCTCAATCTCACCTTTTTCAGTTTACAACTGTTACCACTTGTCCTGTCCCCGCACCCCCTGATCCAGAGTCCCCCCATCTCTCCTGTAGCCCCCTTTCAGCACTGGAAGGTGCTGGAAGGTCTCATTGGAGCCTTCTCTTCTCCAGGCTGCGCACCCCCAACTCTCTCAGCCTGTCCTCACATGGGAGCTGCTCCAGCCTCTGACCATCTTCATGGCCTCCTCTGGACCCACTCCAACAGCTCCGTGTCCTTCCTGTGCTGAGGACCCCAGAGCTGGTGCAGCACTGCAGGGGGGGTCTCACGAGAGCAGAGGGGGAGAATCACCTCCCTCAACCTGTTGGTCACACTGCTGGGGATGCCCCCAGAACACGGTTGGTTTCTGGGCTGCCAGCGCACACTGCCGGCTCATGTTCAGCTTCTCATCCCCCAACACCCCCAAGTCCTTCTCCTCAGAGCTGCTCTCTATCCACTCTCCGCCCAGCCTGTATTTGTTCTTGGGATTGCCTCAACCCACGTGCAGGACCTTGCACTTGGCCTTGTTAAATTTCATGAGGCTTGCATGGGCCCAGCTCTCCAGCCTGTTCAGGTCCCTCTGGATCCCTCCTTAGATCTGCTGTGATCCTCATCCAGATTATGTGACCAAGTAATCATTGATGACTCCACTACTTTTGCACTCTTATTTTTTTTTTTTTTGAGATGCTTCAGCCACTGGTGGGTCTCCTTTTGCGTAAAGTCTTGACTCACCTATCTACCATATGCAGTTACAGACAGAAAAAAAATTCTTGCCAAGATCCCTTGGCTCTTTTCAGCTTCTAAGTACCTTTTGAAATTTGTCTGTCAGGCCTCAGCGATGCAAAATATATAGTATGAACAGGTCCAGTGCAACAATAAAGTTTGTTTTTAGATCTCATTGAAACAAATCATAGGCATAAATGCATTGGCCAGACAGGAATGGATTGTTGAATTGCATTAAATGCATTTTGGTAACGAATCTAATCACACTGTTGCTCACCACATGTGGGAGGGAGTTAACGTGCAGGTAAGACTGTTCAACTGAGGCAGAGCTTTGACTTGTTAACTTCTAGCAGGAAACACTTGGCTTTCTCCTTGCATTGTACCATTTACACAGAATTGAGCACCCAAACATGGAACCACCAACATAAGGCTTCCCTAGAGAGGGGACTGAACTCATTGCTTTTTAGCTATGGTCAGTGCTACAAGGTGAGGGATAATTCAAGAACCTCATTTCTTTTTGTTTCTCTCCCCTCTTTATCTCTAGGTCAAAAATACAAAGCAATGATTCCCTTTCCAGAGCCATGATATACAACACTTTTTATTATGTTTAATGAGTGTGAGAAATATTATTTATATTTCTCTATATTAACAAACAGTATTTATTCATACCATTGTAAATAACAGTCTTCGATTAACACATTAAATGGCTTCTAAAAACTCAGTACTTGAATCTAAATTAAGAATTTGACAACTCAGTAAAGTGTATCTCTTAAAAGTTATCAAGTATTAAATTATTTTCTTACAAGCTGAATGAGAAAGAAGTCTAGAGGAAAAAAAGATATTTACTCAGTAATTTGAGTCATCTCTGCTTATGGTTTTCAGTTAAAAATATAACAGTATGTATGGCATATTTTATTGTGATATAGATGTGACAAAATAACAAAATATATGCAACACAAGATAATAAAAATGCAAAAAAAGTGTAGATGTTTTGACATTCAAAATGTTGCAGAGTCAATTTCCAAGTTCAAAAATGCCTTGCCAAACTTCACAAATACAGAATTCTTTATTTTGAAAAAAAAAAATTTGAGATATAAAGCCCCAGGAACTGGAGAACTTGTGTTGCGAATTGATCTTTTGTTCATTTAATAGGAGAGGGTTCCATTGGTTATCCATTCAGTGTATCAGAGAAAGGGAAATTACGCCTGGAACTTGAAAATACTTTCACCCATTGCCCACCCAGACAAGAACCAGTCATTGCTGCTGATCAACCAGTAAAGTTTCACATTTACTCCAGTGTGCTTTGGATTTGATCCTTTATACTTAAAATAACTTCATGTAGGAATATT
Source organism: Syrrhaptes paradoxus (assembly GCA_013400615.1). Taxonomy (NCBI): domain Eukaryota; kingdom Metazoa; phylum Chordata; class Aves; order Pterocliformes; family Pteroclidae; genus Syrrhaptes; species Syrrhaptes paradoxus. Next base: position 112,499 of record VZTO01021371.1, read on the forward strand.
GTATAGGAATTTTTTTCCAGTCTTCAGAAATCATAAAGAAAACCTTCAGTAATAGCCAGAGACTGTGATAATGAGATGAGGCAGAGGAACCTGACTCTTCGTGTGTTTATAGCACTTTGCAGCACCACTGACTCTTGGCTTCTGTGTGACGAGTATGTGCCACACTGGGCTTGTTGACTACCTGTGTCTGTCCACAGAATTAAACCTACTCTTAAAGAAACATCCCTTTCTGTAGTTTAGAAAAGTCTGAAAGAGTGTTTGGGAATAAAAGTGAGTATCTGTAGCTTGCAAAGCTCTTCCTTCATCAGATTAAAAATAGTTCAAGTTTTGCCAAAAATTTCTTGTGGATATCTGGAGATGAGTCCAAAATTTGAGCAGAAGAGTGTGGGTTTAGGAATGACTAAATACAGTAAGAAACAGATGGACTTCTGCCACTAGAGTTGTAGAAATGAACCCTGCACCCTTTGGAATAACAAAGGAAATTCTAGGCTCTTGAGAAATAAGTTAGTTTTGAACATGACCAAGATGTTTCTGTGCGGTGCTGTCTTCATGTTCTGAGCTGGTTAAATGTGCGGTGCCCCCAGGATCTGCATGGAAGCTGTGCAGAAGCCGTGAAAAACAGGCTGTATTTAGTCCAAGCACTACCTGATCAAACACTTCCACATGAGAAATGCTTTAAATTTGGACATAGGAAATTACACCTGTATAACTTCCAGCATAATTTTATTTATTTGTTTGTTTGTTGATTCTTTTCCCAGCCTATTTAAAATTCCTGCAGTTGCTGCTGTGTTACAAGAAAGGAAGGTGAAGAAGGTCTAACACCAATTTTTTAGACAATGGAAAAATGAAAGACATTATGGGGAGGCAAGGAGGAGGAGGCAAGATTGAGAATTTCTTGATTTGTTTGTTCCTAAAATTCTGTTAAAGTGTACATTTTATATGATGGAAGAAGATGGCCTTTTGTGTCAAGATAATTCTCAAAAATGGATATATGTAAAACTGTAACATCTTTGATAGGACTCAGCTGTCCACATGAGACTTTCCCTTATGTCATTTTTGTGGGAATACTTCAGGCAGCAGGTTAGGTTCAAGAGAGCTTACAAACCCTCCCCCAAGAGTTATAAACCTTTCAACACCATAAAACCATTAGGTTGGACTGAGGACTCGAAGAATGAACCCCAATGAATCGGGGATGAATATGGACCGTTGAATGTGTTTACACAGAAGGAAGGGAACTGATAAAGAAATGGAGGGGAAGAGAGTTAGTTCTGGTTTCCATTTGTCAGTTCCAAGACCCAGGGTCTGTTTGCTCATATGGTGGCCACACACAAGAGAGGCTAGAAATAACAGCATACTGCAGTGTGATACCTAGGTCTTACTTATTCTCTTGTCTCTGGCATAACACAGTAAAATAACACAAGCTATTGAAAACAAAGCAAAGAGTGTGAATAACAGCACTGTTTGAAAAATGTCAGCAGAGCTCCATGGAATACACTGATTTTGAGTCGTATAAACTGTTTGCAGACTCAAAGCAGTGGTTTTGACACTTCTAGATCCAGCCATTTCAGTTTGGTCTGAGTTTGTCTTGAGTTTCAGCTTCCCGCAGAACACAGACTCCAGCCAAGCTCCAGAACGTGGTTTGTAACTCTTCAGTTCAGCCGCCTGCTTCCAATGTCCCCTAGGATGGTCCCTCCTCCAGCTTCTGACCCACACCCACCTCAGTCTGGAGAACTTCATGTTTCTCATTTTGTCTGAAATGACACATAAGCAGTCTGTCTCCCCCAAAGCAAAGCCCACCTCCTGACCAGCTGGTGCAGAAGCATGCCAAAGTTATTTGCTATCTGTAGAAAGTTGTGGGTCTGTTGGTACTCCATTAGTAATGTGTATTGCATCTCTATTGAACGGGTAAAGATGTTCCCAGAAGCTAGAGGCTCTCCTGGATGATGTGTTTCTTCTCCTGGTTTTTTGCTGACTCTTTATGTGATTATAGACATTCAACTGTTTAACTCTCAGCTGTGCATCAGGTTTTTTTACATATTCAATATCAAACAAATCAGCATCTGCTTCAGAGAAACTTCAAAATGAAACATTTATGTTTAACTGTGAAATTAATTTGGGAAAGAAGAGAAAGATACAGTATAACTAGGACATTTGTTGGACACCCTTTGCTATGTGGTGGTTGCCTTAGGTTTAGAACAAGGACTAAGACCCATGAGTCTTCAAGTAATATGCTACACAAAGAATTTCTGAGTTGCTCTTTCTTCTACCCCATGAATATTTAATTATTTACACTTGCGTATCATTTATAGTATGTGCTTTCTCCCATTGAACACCCTCCTTTCCAGCACAGAGAGATTTTTTTTAACTAGAGATGTTTTCATTGATAAATTCTCAAAAAATGTGTGAAACTGATCAATATTTTTCAAGAGATTTTACTTTATGCAAATCTACTCAAAAATGCATGGCTGAGAAAACTGCAGGATTTGATCCCATAGATGTTATCCAGGATTCAAAATCTACTATATATTCTCATCTATAGACATGTAATTCTGAAAAAAAAAGAAAGAATTTGCTTTCTCTTCAATTCTTCCATTGTGGCATGGCGCCCTGTACAAAAAAGGGAAAAAATGTGAAATAAAAAGATACTTTTTATGTGAATGCTTTGCCTAAAATGAAATATTTTTAGAGAAAAGTTTAAATTCTCATTATGAATTTTGCAATGCAGTTCTTCAAAGTGTTTTTTGTAGTCAATATTTGAAAATGAAATTATTTTCTTTCAAAACATATACTCTTAGTCTTTTAATATTTCTCTACATACCAATGGTCAAATTTACTGCTTGCCACCCACAGCATATTTTTTGTTTACAGTGTACTGAATGTACACCAGTCTATGGAGACACCATGTCCATTTTCAAAGCCTTTGTTCTGGAAATATGCATCTCATCTGCTCCTGCAATATAATGCTTTCCGTCTATTTATGTGCTTTAGCTGAGCAGTACAGATATAACCCTATTCTTTATTTACGAAGCAAAGCATCCATATTGTCTGATTCCAAAATTTATTCTTCCCCACATTTATTTTAGAAGAATACATACAAGTAAGTGAGCATTTCCTAGTTCTGTGTCAAACCATCTACTTCCTCTAGGTTTATTTGCCATTATTCAGAAGTAAACAAATTACTCTTATTTATTTAACAATTATACCTAGCAATATTTTTCATATAGTAACTAAATGTTATATTATACATTGTTATTCTTAAGAAGTGAATAAGTTTACTTTTTACCAGCAAAAAAATTCATCTGTGTCAGGTTTTACCAAAATGTCCAGAGAGCGAGGTGAAAACAGAAGGATCTTTCTCAGGAATTCAAAGATTTTGGAAATTTTAGGACTCTAATTAGATTACATATGTGGCAGTGATTCCTGTAATAATAACCTGTTAATCCACCTTGACTGTTATATTGCATCTGTAAGTCTTTCTGAGATTTCAGCCAGCATATTGGAAGGATTCTGACTTGACGTCTGTTACTGCTGCTTTTAAAATCAGTGCACAGAACTACTCTTTCTTCAAAATTGAATTAGTTGTGGTATTACTGAACATGACAACAGATCCGCTCTTGCCATTTGAAATTTTTGAAGGGCTTATTTTTTAAAATTATTTTTGAAATTTTTAATATACAGGTAGGGCATATCTATGAACCAGCCACTAGCTACCTCATCAATTATAATCATGGCCAGGTTTCACTGACAGCAAAATGGCAAAATGAGCTCAGAAGCTTGCAGCAGCTATCCCATGACATTATTTTCATAATAATTCATAAAATGATCTAAATTGAGTTAAAAAAAGTCCTGTCATAGTAGAAAGAGCCATCATTTTTCCTCATGCAAAAGGAAAAAAAATCCATGTTCATAGACATCAAATATTCTTATCTTACCCTCCAAATCATCTTACCAAAAATCTTACACAAAAAAACCCCTGACACCCATAGTGTTTATTTATCAGGGAAGAATAATTTTTAATCTCTGAAGAATTATTTTCATCTTTGTGAAAAGGAAAAAAAAAAATCATGAAAAGAACCTACCTCAGGGTGAGTCCCAAAATATTTTTTCTTTTGGGGAGAGAGTAATTTGGGAGGAATGCCATCCTTACTGATTTCCCCAGAATTGCTATTCTATTTATTTATTTATTGTGCAGCTACGAAAACTCGCCGTGGGTATGTTGGATCACCCTCTGTGATGCGGCAGGAGGCATAAAATCAGTGGCTTTCTGTAACTCCCCTGCTTAACATTCAACAGACAGGGAGAGGATCTAAATGCAAAACCTGGCTCTGAAACACCACTGTCAACTTCCTGCCCTCCCATAAATGATCCAGAGCTACTCCGCATCAGGATGGCAATGTGTTCGGCACTCAGAACCACTGCTTCCATGACATCATTCCATAACAGATTACACTGTAATGTTAGGAATGTAATCATTAGCATTTAAACATGCATAAAATTTAATTAACCTACTTACCAGTTTGCTTAGAACTTTTGAAGGGCTACCTAGAGTCCTCTCTAAGCATTTTATTGCAGAGTTTTGGAAAGCTCACAAAAGAGAGAAGTTCACTGGGATTTTTCTCCCTAAAGCTGATGAGCCATGACAGATGAGCAGATGACCCGAGTTAATTATTATTGAATTCGTTATTACTGCTTTGTTGTCACCCAGCTCAGCCAGGGTAAAATGATGACAGTAGGTATCTCATTAAAACAGCTGTTTCAATTATGTAGCGGCAANTGAATATGAGTGCAGAAAAAATTTCCAGAGTTTGTGTTTGAATTTGTTTTTTTTTTCTCCTCTTTGGCAAAATTCAGTGTTGTTTACTGTACATCAGTTACATTTAGACAGAGGGACAAAAGCACAGTGTTTGTGTTAATTTCTTTCCAGCTGGAGGAAGTGATATGACTGTAAGGTTTGGTTTGGGTCTGGTTTGTTTCATTTTGTTTTCAACTGTTTGTTGTTTACTAGTTGACATTCATATTTACTCAACTTAAGCATTATGGATTTTAGTCCCTCCTTTGTAGACAAGAACAAGTCCTCTCTCAGATGCTGTTTTAAAGTCTTTTTGACTCCTAATAGGAACAAAAAGTTTATCTTATTGCACTAACAATTTCCCTAACGTGGTTTGCACAGTCACGTTCAGCCCCTTAGAACCAGTACATTTCTCTGCAATGGGTGCAATGACATCCCTGTGTACTTGGGTTTTACACCTTTCTGCTTTCATTTTGGTTATATTTCTTTGTGTCCAGGTGTCATCCAGGATAGGGCTAATTTTCTTCATAGTAGCTAGACAGTGCTGTGTTTTGAGTTCAATAGGGTATTTGGTAGGAGAAGAATGTTGATAATATACT
>VZTO01021372.1:0-35765 GCA_013400615.1 Syrrhaptes paradoxus
GAAAGGATTGCAGCTGTCTTGCAGCTCCCTTTTTAGGGATATATCTGGCTGGAAAGGGATTAAGTTTGTGTAGCTCCTCATATACCCCAACAATCTCCAAGGACTGGAAAGTTTTCTCAGAGACATTTGCATTCAGAACACAGTAGAAGAATCAAAAAGCTCCTTCAACTTGCAGTCAAGGAGTCTCCTTCTCTGGAGACATTCAAAGCCCGCCTGAATGCGTTCCTGTGTGATCTGATCTGGGTGTTCCTGCTCCGGCAGGGGGATTGGACTGGATGGTGTTTTGAGGTCCCTTCCAATCCCTAACATTCTGGGATTCTGTGATTCTGTGAAACTACAATGAAGGATTGTGGCCTTCAGGTTTTAACAGNAATAAGAGCCAGCTTTTTCACCCCTAAATTGTCAAACATTGTTATTGAAGCAATGGCAGAACATAAATACCCAGGTTTGTTTTGGTCTGTGTACTTCTTTCCAATAATTCAATATTCTGGTCTCATCTCTTGCCTAAGGAACTATCATTGTTGGAATGAAGCTTGGATGACACGACCCGATCTTCCTGTTGGTTTTGGAGGATGGCAGGTTGTTGATGGGACACCCCAAGAAACCAGTGATGGTAATATTGCTTGAAGTCCTCCTTAGCTGTCTTTCCAGCGCCTGGGCTCTTTGTGGCAAACAGTGAGCTGACGATAGATGAACCAGTGGCACCATATGGCCAGTGACAACCTCTTGCACCAGATTACCACGCTCTTCTGTGCTCAGGGCTTTCTTCTGATTTGTTCTGAGCTCTAAAATAAGTCTGTCCCTATTATAACAATGCTCATGATGCGTGTGCACAAAATCCTGCATGGGAAGGGCCCTGCTTGGTACAGAAGAGATGTAGTCCTGTTGCCCAAAGATGGCTTCTAAAATTTTAGAGAACCTATGCAGAAGCTTGATCAAATTAATTCTTCTTCATTATATGTCTACAGCCCTTAGTAAACTTCCTGAGCAGGCAGTAGGCAGAAGAGAAAAAGTGAAAACCACTGCTATTTCTTCCTAGTCCTTAACTTTCCATTTCTTACCAGACATTCTTAGCAAATCTGCAGTGAGATCTTTCTCAGCCTGTGGTAAAACTGAGCCCTCCAAAAATCATCTGCTTTAACCTAAACCAGCTGTAGCTGCATTTCAAGCACTTGAGGCTTGCAGTGGACTTTACGGTGCCATTGATGTACCAAAGCATTAGGTTGTTTCAGACTTGAGTCTGTTTTGTTTAGAGGGCTGGCAACAGAAATAAAGCTTTTTACTTCTTGGTCAAGAGTTCCTGTAAACTACTAAAAGAGTTCACCAAACCCCAATAATTCTTTTCTTTGAGAAAATATAACATTTTGTCATGTTTTTAAATTTATTTAATCTCTCAATTTCTCTCTCTTCTCCCCATAGGTATGTACAGGTGTGGCCCAGCCTCAGTTCAAGCCATTAAACATGGTCATGTTTGCTTCCAATTTGATGCTCCTTTTGTCTATGCTGAGGTACATACCTGAACATTCTTAGTGCATTGAGTGATATCAGCAGGATCATAGGTGAGGCAGAAGATAGGGCTCCACTGCAATTTGTGGATTTAGAACGTATACTCGACGTCAAAGAAAAAGCTCATCATTATGTTCTGACATGCAGGCCAGTAGGTGTGATATGATTCTAATGAATGACAGAGATTGTTCTAATCTCCGCTCACCAACGAAATAAACAGAAAAAGCTACTCTGGCTCCAATGAAACTTCAGGCTGTGGTCATTTATCCTTTCCAGATTCCAGCTATGCTGGCAAATGAGTCACTACCTCTAGCTGCTCATCTTCATCCCTTGTTATGTCCTTCTCAGGCTTGCCAGAAAAGCTGCTTATGTCAAGACTCCCTTGCTTATTTCCGTCAAAATGGGTGCATTGATTTTAAAGATACCTTTGTTCACCATGTTCCTTTTGGCTGCAGTGGGTCAAGGAGGGCTCCCCAATGTGTAATCACACGTGTAATCATGCTCCCCAAGTCCAAACGGTGTCCCTGTAGCCTACTCAAGTTTACACCGTCTGTCATTGTGGAGCCACGAATAGTAAAATTAATCTAGTCATTAGTGTAGCATGTGACTGATAGTAAATGTGGTGCGTCAATGTGAGTGGGACTTCAAGTCAACATGCCATTGTTTTGAGGGGCAGTAGGCTGGCTTCTCTTCTTCTCTCTGCTTCCATATATCTCAATCCTTTTAAAATTTAATTTTATAGGTGAATAGTGATATTGTTTACTCAAGAAGGGAGAAAAATGGAACCCAAGTGATAGAAAAAATCGACACAACACATATTGGGCAGCTGATTGTGACCAAGCAAGTTGGTGGTGATGGAATGATGGAGATTACTGAGGAGTACAAGTTCCAAGAAGGTAACCTGGAATGGGGGGGGGGACAATACTGATGTAGATTTACCTCGGTCAGATCTTGGATGATGGACTTACAAACCTCTGGCACTGAGAGAGCTCCATGAAAAGCTGCCAAGGTGTCCTCTGGAACTCTTTATCTGTTACTCCATCCCAGAAACACTGCAGATGCCTTGATGAGAGCACAAACTTCGCTACTCAGAAATGTTTGGGACTGAGAAAGCTGTAGTGAAAACAAAGGGTAGTCATGGTGCAACTCAAAGCATCCAGAACAGTTCAAGGCTTTCTGGGCAGCTATTTACACATTTCTTACTCAGGCCAGATGTTTGCACAGAGTAGATCGGTGTAGCTCCATTAATATCAATTTATCCAGGTCAATTTATCTGATATGGCTTGAATCTTTAAGACCACCTCACTTGGAAGTTGTGAAATTGTCCTGATAATAACTTCACCACAAGTTTCACTCGCTGTCCTCATCCGTTCATTTCAGCTACCAGAGACTGAGGAAGGTGCACCCTTTTGATCGATGAGCAGGCTAATCTCACAGGCTAAACTCCTGTTTCTCTTCTAAATTTTATTTTCCTTCATTTCTAGGCTCAAGGGAGGAGAGACTGGCTCTTGAGACCGCAGTGATGTATGGCGTTAAAAAGCAAACTGCCCAAGATGCCATGTATCAGCCACAGACGGATGTTGACATGGACTTCCATGTGCAAAAAGCAGTCCTTGGCAGTGACTTTAAAGTCACTATAACTTTCAGGAACAAAAGTCACAACTATTACACTGCTACTACGTACCTTTCAGGCAACATCGTGTTTTATACAGGAGTCACAAAAAATGAATTCAAGAAACACTCTTTCAGTGCAAAACTGGAACCATCTTCATGTAAGACTTGCATAGTTGTCTTCAAACCTGCTACCTTTTTTTCTCTATGTCATTAACTGTCACAAATGTCTCTACCCATGGGTAAAGCCAATTCTAGCAGGTGGGGACAGGATACTCTGTTGGGTGTCAGGGGGCTCCACTCTCAACGCTGGCCCTGCTACCAGCATCATTTAGAGCTGACACTGTTTTCTTCAGGCTGTTGCTCCCTGCATAATGCTCTCTTACACCAAGCTGAATGTCTGGAAACTGATATTTTTTCTTAGTTAGTACAAAAGAAAGCAAAGGAGTACAGGCATTAAGCTGCAAGGTATTATTTTTCATACCTTTAGTCTCCTAGCAGTATCTCAGCAAGTGAAGGAAAAGTTCTCATTCTCCAGGGTATCATTAACAAGGACAAAAATGTGAGTATCTTGTCTTACCTGGAAGAAGCTGACAAGCTCCGAGTGAATCCAAGTGCACATCTGGCTTTAGAGGGCTGAGTGGTTCAGGATTTTATTTTTACAGTGATCTAAAAAGTTGATCTGTAACTAGAATGTGCCACTGTGGAGCAGGGGCATTTGCCAGCTGGGCAGGCACTCCAGGAGTGAGTTATCTTTACCAATGCAGCATTTGCTTTTCCTAGTGCCCTCTGGGACTGCGATGGGGAGATCCTGCCTCCCTCTTCTAATGAGAAAAGCAGTTCCTGGCAGCCTAGCTCACACGTCTAAGGGCAGGATTTTGCAGTGCTCAAAGTAGGGAAGAGGGATGTTCTCTATTTTTTTTTTTATTTTGGACAAAACCAATCTGTTTCATGGCAGCCATGGGAGCCCCATTTTGGAAAACAGTCAGCAGGTGTTGAGAACCTGCCGTGCTCTGAAGCTCTATGGTTGTAGATCCCTGGCTTCTCCAGTGACAAGTGACTGCCAGTCACTCGTTCTTCTGACAGTGCTGTGCTCAATGCCTCCAGCTCAACAAAAGTGATGAGAACATGCTCTTATGGAGGTTAAGTCAGAGGATCCTCCACTTCAGTTCCCTGCTGAGAAAATCAGGAGCAATGATTTTGCCTTCTTGATGCTGTCACTGGGCTAAGCAATCTCTGCTGAGTGCAGTGGGAGTGGCAGGACTTTTGAAGGCCAAAGGATGGGCCTCCTGATTGGGGTCTAGTGCTAGATCACAGCAACCCTGGCTGACCTCTGGGCTTTCTCATCTGTCTTGTCTATCTCATCCCAGCTCAGGAGACACTTTGAGTCCTCTCTTCTCAAAGNCACTTTGAGCATCATCTAAACCTGCATGTTTTTATTTGGAACTGATTTATCTCTGTAAAGTAGGAGTACACTTACAGGAATCTACAGGTGAAGGTTAGTAAAAATTCTACCTCCAGTCTATAACAAAGCCCTGACACCTGCTTGCTGGTTCTTTCTAATTCCCCAACCAATTTGAGGAGGGTTTGGAAACGGGCATTGCCTTGTTCCAATACATTTCCAATGTCTGGGAATGGGCATTGCCTTGTTCCAATACAGCCTACCAAAACACAGTGTGGGAGTTTATATTGGCTTGCAAGAGTAGCTAAATATTTAATCAGAAAGACTGCCCAACTTACAGAGACTTGGTTAGGTACGGACAAAAATCAGCTTCAGCTGCTCTGTTTAAATTCTATGCCACTTCTTTGATATGGGAAAATTTGGTCATCTTGTAGGACATGTGCAAATACCTGCTACACTTCCTGGCTGTGCTTTGTGCTTGGTACCAGGACTTATATCTGCTCCTGCATCAAAGGTCTGTGTAAGGTATTATCACCTAAAACACAGCTTCTGCAGTGTTCTGAGGCTCATCTGTCTCCTTGGTACAAGAAATGAAATGAATAGATGATGTTTAAGCATCACTGAGCCTCATAATAATTTTTTTTCTAAGTTAAGTAAATGGTTTGTAAAAAGGTTCTTGAAACTGTGCTGGAAACTCTGCGTTGGCTGATGGTGAGTGAACACAGACTAGAGAGAGGTGCCTGAGAGAACAGAACATGGATTTTTTTGGCAAGTGTACCAAAAGTATGTCCCCATGACTGCCTCTGTCCAAGGAGACGTGTTTTAAGATATTACCACCTTTCAAGGTGGAAATTAGCTTATATCTGAGCTACAGCCATTGACTTGTGGAGTACTTTGTCCTGCAACAAGACAAAAAACCTCACAAATTATGCCATCTCTGAAGGTGACACATCAAACCTAAGCATGAATTCTTTTGCCTTTACTTGGGAAAGGAGTACACATGCAATAAGGAATGGTGCCTGAGCAGATGGGAAGTGTGAAGGGAGGCAGCGCGAGTTTGCAGCTCTGTGACAATTCTCCATCACACACAGGTGAATACGTCCTGAGGCACTCGGACAGAATTTGTAGGCTTCATTCATGGCAAGAAGTGTAAATACATATACCCAGAAGCAACAGAAAATCACAGTATAATAAAGATGTGTCAAAGGCATTCTTCCAGCCCATGTTGCTGAAAGAATGAAGCAAAGTTTTCAAACAGGAACCGAATGCACGCTCTTCAGAATAATGATTAAAGGAATTGTGTGGGTTGAGAACATCTTTGAGGATTTGAATAGCTTAAACCTTACAGTGCCTTCAAAGGTGCTCTTGCATCTACCCAGTTATATTTAGTTTTCTCTATTTTTTTGAAAGGCTGTAAGGCAGCTCAGGGTTGTGTCTCCCTTGGCTTTCCCAGCTGCAGTAAGTGGTACTGGCAACTTACCAGCACCGCCAGTGCTACGGAAATGGAAGNATCCTGCCTCCCTCTTCTAATGAGAAAAGCAGTTCCTGGCAGCCTAGCTCACATGTCTGAGGGCAGGATTTTGCAGTGCTCAAAGTAGGGAAGAGGGATGTTCTCTATTTTTTTTTTTATTTTGGACAAAACCAATCTGTTTCATGGCAGCCATGGGAGCCCCATTTTGGAAAACAGTCAGCAGGTGTTGAGAACCTGCCGTGCTCTGAAGCTCTATGGTTGTAGATCCCTGGCTTCTCCAGTGACAAGTGACTGCCAGTCACTCGTTCTTCTGACAGTGCTGTGCTCAATGCCTCCAGCTCAACAAAAGTGATGAGAACACGCTCTTATGGAGGTTAAGTCAGAGGATCCTCCACTTCAGTTCCCTGCTGAGAAAATCAGGAGCAATGATTTTGCCTTCTTGATGCTGTCACTGGGCTAAGCAATCTCTGCTGAGTGCAGTGGGAGTGGCAGGACTTTTGAAGGCCAAAGGATGGGCCTCCTGATTGGGGTCTAGTGCTAGATCACAGCAACCCTGGCTGACCTCTGGGCTTTCTCATCTGTCTTGTCTATCTCATCCCAGCTCAGGAGACACTTTGAGTCCTCTCTTCTCAAAGAGGATGGGTTTCGTCTCAGTGTGAAGGCTCCATGGAGCCACGGTTCCCACTGTGCTGTGAAAAAAAAAAAACCCTCTGCTTTCTTCCTCACTTTGAGCATCATCTAAACCTGCATGTTTTTATTTGGAACTGATTTATCTCTGTAAAGTAGGAGTACACTTACAGGAATCTACAGGTGAAGGTTAGTAAAAATTCTACCTCCAGTCTATAACAAAGCCCTGACACCTGCTTGCTGGTTCTTTCTAATTCCCCAACCAATTTGAGGAGGGTTTGGAAACGGGCATTGCCTTGTTCCAATACATTTCCAATGTCTGGGAATGGGCATTGCCTTGTTCCAATACAGCCTACCAAAACACAGTGTGGGAGTTTATATTGGTTTGCAAGAGTTGCTAAATATTTAATCAGAAACACTGCCCAACTTACGGAGACTTGGTTAGGTACGGACAAAAAATCAGCTTCAGCTGCTCTTTTTAAATTCTATGCCACTTCTTTGATATGGGAAAATTTGGTCATCTTGTAGGACATGTGCAAATACCTGCTACACTTCCTGGCTGTGCTTTGTGCTTGGTACCAGGACTTATATCTGCTCCTGCATCAAAGGTCTGTGTAAGGTATTATCACCTAAAACACAGCTTCTGCAGTGTTCTGAGGCTCATCTGTCTCCTTGGTACAAGAAATGAAATGAATAGATGATGTTTAAGCATCACTGAGCCTCATAATAATTTTTTTTCTAAGTTAAGTAAATGGTTTGTAAAAAGGTTCTTGAAACTGTGCTGGAAACTCTGCGTTGGCTGATGGTGAGTGAACACAGACTAGAGAGAGGTGCCTGAGAGAACAGAACATGGATTTTTTTGGCAAGTGTACCAAAAGTATGTCCCCATGACTGCCTCTGTCCAAGGAGACGTGTTTTAAGATATTACCACCTTTCAAGGTGGAAATTAGCTTATATCTGAGCTACAGCCATTGACTTTGTCCTGCAACAAGACAAAAAACCTCGCAAATTATGCCATCTCTGAAGGTGACACATCAAACCTAAGCACGAATTCTTTCGCCTTTACTTGGGAAAGGAGTACACATGCAATCAGGAATGGTGCCTGAGCAGATGGGAAGTGTGAAGGGAGGCAGCGCGAGTTTGCAGCTCTGTGACAATTCTCCATCACACACAGGTGAATACGTCCTGAGGCACTCGGACAGAATTTGTAGGCTTCATTCATGGCAAGAAGTGTAAATACATATACCCAGAAGCAACAGAAAATCACAGTATAATAAAGATGTGTCAAAGGCATTCTTCCAGCCCATGTTGCTGAAAGAATGAAGCAAAGTTTTCAAACAGGAACCGAATGCACGCTCTTCAGAATAATGATTAAAGGAATTGTGTGGGTTGAGAACATCTTTGAGGATTTGAATAGCTTAAACCTTACAGTGCCTTCAAAGGTGCTCTTGCATCTACCCAGTTATATTTAGTTTTCTCTATTTTTTTGAAAGGCTGTAAGGCAGCTCAGGGTTGTGTCTCCCTTGGCTTTCCCAGCTGCAGTAAGTGGTACTGGCAACTTACCAGCACCGCCAGTGCTACGGAAATGGAAGTAGATTCTTCTTTTTTTTCACTGGTAATGATGAAATTTAAACAGTTTGCCTTTCCTTCCACTGTAAAGTAAATTTCTCTTAGGTTGTAACTTATTTATTTTCTTTACACAGATGAGAAATAACTTGCCTGATTTTAATTTACAGTTTGGGGCACAATTGGAATTTTTTTTACAAGAGATACAGAGTGAGAGGGAGGGAGGGAAGGGGAGCACATCAAGTAAATTTAAGGCTAGCCTGGTAAATCCAGGTCAGGTCGTCACCAAGGGAATAGCTTTGAAACCAAATCAAGGAACTGGTTTTGATGTGAGCGGATCAAAAGAGTGAAAAAAAGGTGAATGTAATTTACGCAACTGAGTTCAGTTATCTCGGTGTCTACTGTGTATGTCACAAATACAATACAGATAATGGATAACAGTCATAATCATGGTTAACAATGGCAGATCTGTATATGTTTACTAGGGTTACAATGAATGTTTACAGAGGCAAGAGCTCCAGATGTATATATTCTGTCTGGTCACTTAGAAGGTCTGCTTCTCTGCATCACATTCTCTCACCATTGTTAGCCTGGGAATTGCAGTTCAATATGGTTAAAATTAATTATTCCCTGCATCTCAACTGCCTAGCCTAGGGGGACTTGATTCTTCCAATAATTATTGTCAGGGAGCACATGAAAGCTCTCCGGAGGCATGGTGGTGACAGCAGGACCTTCTTACTAAGTTTTGCAGGCAAGTCCAGTGTAGGACAAAGACACGTACACAGACATGTCCTGGAGAGCAGGTGGTCTCCCAGGTAGCCTGCTTGGGCTTACAATCCTCAGTGGCTGCTCTGGTGGCATCCCTCTGCCAGGAAGGGAGGCGGAAAAAGCACAGGAATAAAGTGAAAGAGCAAACAGTGATGAAGGCGACACTCAAAAGCTGGTTTGGACCTAGTAGCTATTTATTGCCAGGCTTGCTTCTCACTTATTTTGTGGTAGTGCCTAGAAACCTTCAACAGTGATCTGAGCCGTGGTGGTGGGCACCGGGCAGAGGCTGTGCACAAACGCAGCCCTTGGCCCCGGGAGGTCACAGCCTAAAAGGAAAGAGGGCAAGATAGCAGGGGGAGTGGTGAGGTAAGGAAATTAAGATAGTTTGGGCAAAAAAATCAAAGCCTTTCTTTGGTTGTGGGCCACTGTTTTTTCAAGGCACTCATGTAACTGGCACTGGGTGTGACGAGAGGAGCACTTAGCCATTCAATCGCTTCAGAAGCCTTTTTCTTTCCCGTTTCTCCCTTCAGCCAGTACTTTCGAAGTCATGGTCAAATCAAGCGAGTACCTGAGTGACCTGCTGGACCAAGCCTCCTTTCATTTCTTTGTGACGGCTCGGATCAACGAAACGGGGAAGATTCTGGCCAAGCAGAAGGCAACGGTCCTGGAAATTCCCACCCTGCAGATCAAGGTAGCTCAGGGCTGTGCCGGAGGGGAGCGACCCCCATGCTGCACGCGGGCTGTTCTCTACGGGGCTGGCATATTGACTTCTGGGGTAGGGGGGTGTGCATGTATGTGTGCCTTCAGTCTAGCTTAGACCTTAAAAAGCAGTGGCCAGCTGGAGCATAGGAGGATGTATAGGCATGTTGTATATTGTTCTGAGTATCCCTACGTTGAAGTCTGAGGCTGACAGCATCACTGGTACTAGCGAACTGAAGTGATCTCCGTGGAGGAAGGAGGGGAAAAGATCTGAAAAAGCTGGAGAAACTCAAAGGGTAAGAGAGATTACTCACTTAAGTCACGCAAGTCTTTAGCTGCTTCAGAAGTCTATTCTGTTTAAAGAGACGCAGCAGAGAGCCTTCTTGCTGAAGAATAAAGGACACTGCTATGGAGGTATGAAAGTACTGTCAGAGGAGTTCCCTGAAAGTTAAAGCATTTCTGCAGAAGGTGGCATGGTAACTATGAAAATGTAGAAGTGTAATGTTTGTGATAGGACAAGGACCCTATGTTTTATGGCAAAGGCTGGGCTTAGATTAGGAGTTTTCAAATCATAAATGGGCATCCAAATAAATTGCCTCATTTCCAAAAGCACTGAGCCTTCATCTGCTGTGAATTATGTCATTTGGATCTGCTTTCTTCCTAATACTAAAAAAAAAATCAGAACACCTGTTCAGGAGGCTTTATAAAAACATGAACACAGCTCCCTAAAATTTAGGACCTTGAAAGAACCATAGAATCACAGAATGGTTTGGGTTGCAAGGGACCTTAAAGATCACCTAGTTCCAACCCCCCTGCCATGGGCAGGGACACCCTCCACTAGCCCAGG
This sequence comes from Syrrhaptes paradoxus, assembly GCA_013400615.1. Taxonomy (NCBI): domain Eukaryota; kingdom Metazoa; phylum Chordata; class Aves; order Pterocliformes; family Pteroclidae; genus Syrrhaptes; species Syrrhaptes paradoxus. The sequence goes on from VZTO01021372.1 coordinate 10,498, forward strand.
TTGCTCAAAGCCTCATCCAGCCTGGCCTTGAACCCCTCCAGGGATGGGGCATCCACAGCTTTCCTGGGCAACCTGGGCCACTGCCTCAGCACCCTCACTGTGAAAAATTTCTTCCTAATATCTAATCTAAATCTACCCTCTTTCAGCTTCAAACCATTACCCCTCATCCTATCACTATGCTCCCTGATAGAAATCTCGGTTTATAGACCTTTTTGTCCCTGTGTATTTATTTTCACTAATGTTCAGGTTTCTGTATAATAATTTATGTAGCAACTACAGCCTTGTGCAGAAAAAGCTTTTTAAAAAACATAATTCAAAACTACAGTGAAGTTTGCAAAAAAAAAATCCACTCCATTCCATAGTTTGCAGAAATGTCACAATGATCTGATCAGATTATTGGTATTTTCAAACAAAAGTTTTTTGTTTTACTGAGCATTCTAGAAAGGAGGTAAACAAGACAGATAAACTCTGCTTCAAATACCTGTCTTCAATAACTAAATCTTAAAAGCAGAAAGTTCTTTCAATTCAATACTTAAACAGAACATTTTATACAGCATCCCAAATTTCAGCTTCAAAATAGTTTATCCTCCCCGCTGTTGTGAAGAAAGGATATTTTGTATAAGGATAAGTTGTTGTCCAATAACCATGTTTTCTAGTAAAACTTGAGTTTGTCTCTTCTCTGCTTCTTTGTGATGTGTAAAAATACGCTGAAGTTTTAAAAGCTGGATTTTTTTAAGAGTGTGTGTGTACATGTGTATATTCCTGTATTTATACAGGAAACTTTGCTTTATTGCTTTTTAAAGGAATTTGAGGAAGCTTATCTCCCTAGTTTTCTTGACAGATTTTTTCATTGAATGTGACTGGCAGACTGGAGTTCTTAATGTGAGAGTAAGGGAGAAGAATGAAAAAACATATTTCCCCTCATGTCTTCCGATACGCCTTTGATCTTTCTCTGTTGGTCTAAGGAGATTGTCAGAGTTGAGAGTTGAGGAAATTACAACATATTCTAATTTAGCTTGAGACCAGGTTACAAAAATAAACTCAGTAAATACATATCGTGGTCTCAGGTGCATGTGTGGGAGTCCAGGATGATTTTGAATCCTCCCACGTAAAAGTGATCTTAAATGACCAATTGAAATAAGGAGGGCATAAGGCCTCTAGCTGGGCTAGGATGTCTGAAGATGCCACCGATGTCTTTTTTCAAATTCAGGTGGCCAAATGCTGTTGGGAGCTTAGCTGCATCTCACTCTTTACTCCAGTCAATATGTTGGTGTTTGGTGCAGAGTGATCCCTTGGACCAGAGTCTTTCCAGCTTTTTGCAACGGTCATACTTCTTGAAAACTTGCAGTAGGGCTGCAGACCCCAGCAGAGCGCTTCGGATTTATTGAGAAGATGCTTTTTTTCTTGGTTACAGTTCTTAAGGCTCTTTCAAGTAGTCTCTGGACTAGATGGGATCTGACAGCCACAAACTGAAAACCCTTGCCTGAGCCTTTTATATTCTGTGAGAAATATTGTATTTCTAGGGGAAAAACCCCCAAATCCCCAAGCATGTAGTCTTTGTTTAAAACCAAATTAATCTGGAGATGTTTTCCAGGCAGCTGTACTGCCAGCAGATCCCTTCAGCTCTGTAGTGTAGTATATGTGGAAGTCGATGCGATCACTGTTCATTGGTCTTGCAGTTTAGTATTTTCCAGTGCAAAGTGTATTGGGGTTTTTGCCATGCAAAGCTTTCAGAGGACAATTGGGTCTCAGGTCTACTGAACGTTCATATGCAGGGTTAGAAACCCTCCAGAGAACGAGAGGCAGTTGCAAGGCAGGAGGGAGATGGGCACAACATTTTTGGGGTTGCAAGCAACATGACCCGGTGTTTCTAATTCATGGGAGTAAGACCTGCCCTTCGCTTCTGGAGCTTAAATCCTGAGCAGGCCATACACTTCAGTGCTGGTTGGGAGCCTGGGGAGGGGGCAGAATCTGGGAGAGGGACCCCTTCAGCTGTGCTTGCCTTCAGTTGGACACTCAGCTCCAGGACTGTGCATGCAGACTTCTGTTTTTCCCATGGAAATGAGGACCTGCCTCTTGACCTGCCACATGGCTTGAGGGAAAATTGCAATGGGTAGAAAAATCTGCAGTGGTACCTATAGCCCCATCCAACAATTTTCTTCTGACTAGGCTTTCCCTGCCTCGTGCTGTTTTGCTGTGTGCTCCATTCCATGCAAATATTGTGCATGTAAGCCTACAGATTTCACTGTAGGGCGTTTTATTATTATCAGCTTGCGGAGCATTGTCCTTTCCTTGTCTTGCAGACCCAAGGTGAGACGGTAGCTGGTAAAGAAATGTCTGTGACTGTGGAATTCACCAATCCTCTGAAACAAACCCTGGAAAACGTCACGCTGCGCCTCGAGGGACCTGGCGTGCTGAGAACGATGAAAAAGGAGTTCAGGTAAGGAAAGAAGCACAACTAGCTGGGAGTTCATCCCCTGCTTGCTCACAGGAGGAAGCTCACAAGAGACACTGAACTAACGCTGTGCTGAGTAATTCAATTCAGACACCGTCTTCGTACTTTAAAATTCAATACATGGAGGAGCTATAGGTCTCAACAGTCAGAAGTCAGGCTGTCCAGAGAGAATGTGCAGAAAGATTGTGACAGCATTTCATCTGTTCTCTACCAGCGTTGGAGAAAGGGGTCGTGGTCGTGGGTAGTTGCTAATGCAGCCTGGGTTTACTTTTTTTCACTGTATTACATTATTTTTAGCACTTGACAATAGCACCTATGATCTGCTATCACAGAAAGAAAGACAGATTTATACACACTAAGTGTTCAGTGCCTCTTTCTCAGTATCTGCAAATCAAGTCCTGTCCTGTTTTTCAAAAAGGGCTTTTCCCAACCCCTGTTAATCATGGTTATACAAGATGTTCAGGTACCTCAGATGATCTTTGCAAGCTTATGTCAAGACAGGAAATGTGTGTTGGATGCGGCAGAGCCCGCCGGGATGGCTGCAGCGGGTGTGCGAGCACACAGCTCCCTCCAGCAGCACCGCTGCAGAGGGCTGCCCTGGCACAGAGCTGTGTTCCCAGCACAGGGTGCTCCTAAGCCTGAGGAAAAGGAAATTCCTTCAGCCACCTTTGTTACACTCAGAGTTGCACCTCACACTGACACAGTGGTACCCATATGCTAAGCATGTTGTTTCATAAACTCTCTTTCCATTTAAATTCAGAGTTATAAGCTCAGCACTAGCCAGTTCCAGGATATATAACTGAGATCCTTGGAAAATTTTGCAGCCATTGCTTAGTCTTGGGCAGCCAAAGCAATGTTATCTATCACTACCTGAGCTGATGGTCCCCAGGTGTGTGCAAAAGGAGTTTGAAAAATTGCTTCAGCAGCTGCATAAATTTTCAGCATTATCTGCAGGCAGCAGGGGAGGTCTGAGCTGATTGCACCTGGGCCAGGGATAAAAAGATCAAAACCAGTCTCCAGAGTGGAGCTGGATAGAAAAATGACTGTGAAAGGGCATCATACCACGCTTGCTTTGTGCATGTGGCATGTCACGGACGCAGCTGAAGATGACTCAGCATGGCCCACGCAGGTTACACAAGTTGCAGCAATAGCCCTCATTGCTGCCCAGCCGTGCCAGCGTCCCCTGTGTTCTGCATCCTGCTCCATCCCAAAGCTGCTGTGGGCTGCTCTCACCTTCAAGGATGCAGAAGTTGTCAGGTGCATCAAAGGCACAGGAGTTTGGGAGGAAAAATGAGTCACAGAACAGACGTCATTTTCCTTCAAGTCACCATGTTTTCCCCTTTTCGGTAGTGCCCTTGACATCATTTAAAATGGAAATGGATCTGCTTAGTCATTTTAAGATTTAACTCCTCTGAGGTGAATGGAGGCTGCAGGTTAGACACGCAGAGGACAGAGCAAGGGGCAGTTGTAGCTTACTTAAATAATAATCACGTTTGTCTCCATGCATTCGGAGGGATAAATGGCTCCGGTGTAGCAATGGCTCAGCATATTACGCAGAACCATTCATCACCGAATTCTCTCCCAGGAAAATCACATTAGGGTGGCTTTATTCCATTTGCAAAGAAAATTAGATCTATTCTAGACTTCCCCTACCCTTCCACTGCTTCTCTGTCCACCAGGGGCTGTCACATACGGGACGTGGCTTTTGCAGTTCTTTGTGGGCGCGGGACTTTTGACCTGTCTGTGTTTTTAAGGTAGCTTTTCTGTATCACTTGGATGACTCCACAGAACAGGCCTGTGTGATCCAGCTGATACAACATTATTCTGGGAATGAAGGGGCTTGGGGACTTCAGTCTTGACCATTCATATAGGCTATATGCATATAAAAAAATTATAGAGTGATATTTAGCTATTAGCCTCAGACAGATGAGGAGCATGACTTATGGAAAAGCCTTTGGCAGCAGCAATTCCTGCATGGGGCATAGTTTTTGTATGACAAATGAGAATTAAACAGACAGTGATGGATAGTGTTAAGAGGATTTTAGCCAAGCATGCCTTCACACCAACACTTTGGGGGTTTCTACATGTCAAAGCTCAGCTAGTATGAGCAATTGCAGAGAGAAGCAAGTTGTTTTAGAAGTAGGACAGTAGAGAAACAGTAAAAGGTCATTTTGGTTTCCCAGCACAGCCATTGTTTTCTTGTACACACACATATATATAAAAATATATATATAAATACATTAAAGTATACATAAATATATAAAATGTGTATATACATATCTATTCATAGATGATAGCACTATAAACCAGAGATGGTAGTGGGGCACTGTGAAGATGTGGTCTGGAAACCTGCATCCTCAGAGAATCTGGCCCCCAGGCTCTCAAGAAAGGAGACCAAACCTTGCTGCACAGCAGACTTGTATAATATCTTCTTCACTTTCCATACAGATAATCCTTTGCAGATCATTCCCATAAACTCTAAATTTAAATAGGTATTTAACCTTCTGCAGCAATTGAAGTCATTGCTTTATCACGCTACCATTTTCCTGGGCGTTTGGTAGGGCAGGCAGGCCAACAAAGGGGAACAGAATATCTCTCATTAAGAACAAAGATGAAAAGAGGGAAAACACTTGCTGGAAGCAGTCTGTGCGTGCTCACACCAAAAATATGATCTTCCTCTGCTTTTTCTTTTCTAAAACATGCCCCAGGATACTTATAACTGTATATGCAGAATGCAATGCAGTGCCATGTAGAGATACCTAAGCTAACCTGTAAGGAACAATAACTCTCATTTTACCAGGGGCAGACTTGCACTAAAACAAATATTCAGGTGGGAGGATCCTGGGCTAACACATTTAGATCTAATTAAGATTTTTTGTCTTGTTGCAACTTATGCTGAGCCTGGGCACTCAATTCTGTCCTGACCCTGGCATAAGACGTGGCATCTGGGAGCTAAAGCCTGCCGATGGGATTTTGAAACAGCGACTAAAGTGTAGGCTGACTATCCTCTCACTGTATTCAGCTGTTTGCAGAGTACCATGGCCATGTGAGATGAGAACACTGGCTCAATTCATAAACCTCTTACTTAATGTTGGGGAAAAGAATGTTCACTTTTGTAAATAGCTCCCCACTATGCTATCTTCTCCACTGGTTCTCTTAGAGCAGCTGTATCCTGACATCCCCCAAACATAATCAATCAATCAATATCAGCCTTCAAAATCTGCACACAGAAGGTAGTGAAAGCACTGAGAAAACACAGAAACCCAGTACTTGAGGTTCTCCATGTGTCTTAATTGTAGCAAAAATGGAAAGTCATGAGCAGTGCAGAATACAGTTGCTTTATAGTACGAACTATCAAGAGTCATCCATAATGTAAAACAGTAACTGCTAACAGCAGGGCGCCCAAGAACACTTTAACATACTTGCATGGGCATGAAGAAGTCACCATGAAGAGATCTGCTGATGTTACAGCCATGGCAGCGTAGTTCAGGGTGGGACCTGGCAGGGGGCCTCAGCATCTCATCAGCACCGTGTCAGGTTTGTGTGGGAATGCCCCGGACACTTCTAACAAGGACTTATTTAACCATTTAAGGAATCACCAGCAAGCTATAGGTTATAATAAACAAGTAAAATGGAGTTATAAAGTAGAAAAAATATACATTGCCTATAAAGAAGATAATTCTGAAAGTGATGATGCAAGGAAGTGACAGAAAGCAGAGGAAAGCTGTTTCATTTTGCAAATTCAACATTAGCCTGGAAGAAAGGCTATAAAAGGCTTTGACAGGGTCAGTTCTGTAAGGAATAGAAGATGGAGGGAATAATTTATAGGACACTTACAAGAATGAGTGAAACATAAAAAAATTGAGACATGTTACATTGTCCACCTTCATTTTCTCCAGTTGTGTGTCAGGTTGAGAGCATCAGCTGACTGATCACAACATTATTACTTTTGTTTTTCCCTACAGGCAAATCCCAATGAACTCTACCTTGATCTGGGAAGTAAAATGCATCCCAAAACTACCAGGGTTACGAAAGCTGATTGCAAGCCTGAATTGTGATGCTTTGAGGCATGTGTATGGTGACCTGAATGTCCAGATTCGGAAACCATGAACCAAAGTGGTGCCCTTCGTCTCTCATTTAGCTATATTTCAAAATACCATATTAAAGGCTGGTGGGGAAGGGGGCGAGGGAAGACATAGAAATCTGCTTATTGTTATTTTGGTCATCCTTGTGTGGAACAAAATTTGATAAAGAAAAGTAATTGGTAACACTGGGGACAGCATGGAAAAGCACCTGGATAGTGAATGATTTAAAATTAGGTACATGAAATTAAAGGCAATTCTAGGCCATATCGTTCCGGTAGTTCACACGTATTTATGGTGCTTTGCAGTAGTGCTGCAAGGGAATCTGGAAGGCTCCATTCAGCAAAGTAGTCTGAACTTTAGTTTTAATTAAGGCCTGATACTTCACTCAAAATGAAAAAAAATCAGAGCCCAGTGTTATAAGTTCTTAGACTGAATGACACAACCTTATGGCAGATCATTTAGGCTGCAACAAAAAACTGGTATTTCTAGCTAAAGGGACTGCTTTATCTTACAATGTTGTTATTTTCCTGTTCATGGAGAGCTCACTCTGCTGGAAGCATCTCTCAGGCTGTGTTATCCCCAGAATATTCCCAGCTCCCTCTTCCCTCTTGCTGCTTCCCTGGGCTTTTTCTTTTACTCTTTCATGTGTGCAGGCGCCCACACATACTTTATTTCATGCCCTCATGCACTGTTCCTCTCCTTTGCTTCATGAAAATCCAGAGTTCATGCCCCTGCTCAGGGTTCGTCACATCAAACTTGCATTTCCTGGGCACAGCTCTTTTGCACGGTGTGGTGTCTCCTCATCCTTTTCTGCCTTTTCTTCTCTCCTGGATCCAGCCTGTAGCCCCAATTCCCACATGTGTGTGTTGGGGGGGGGGGGGCTGCTGCAGAGTGGGGGTGAAGGAGAGAGGAGCAGAAGAGGCAGCCTGAGGGTCTTCTCCTGGAGCCCCACAAGCCTAGAAAATATCCTGAACCTGCAGCTGCTGCCTGGGGATGAGTTTAGACTGAACCACGCCTGAAAGTTCCCAGGAATCGCAGCTGCTGCAGAGTGAAGTCCTGTTAGATGAGCAACTCCAGGAACACACAGGGACAGCAGCTCAGCTCGGAAAGGAATAAAGCTGTATCCTGAGAAACTCCACAAGCTGTATCTGCTTCCTGCCTTTCTCCCAGCATATTCCTCTGTGAGATGCAGCGGGTCCCTGCAAGGCATTGCTCCTGCCCTGAGGACCCTCTGTCCTGGAAGCTGCTCTGAATCTGTTTTCCATTAGTCTTCAATGCAGGTACTGCTCCATCCTAAATGATGTATGCCATTGTGCCAGGGCAGTGGGACGGGGGGTGTCCTTATTTCTCATCTCCCTTCAAATCCTCCTCGGGATCTTTTCCATGAGGCAAAGGTGTACATGCCACCAGCTGCGGCAACTCCTGTCTGCTGGCCACAACAGGTAAGAGCATGTCCCGTGCTGACAGCACAGGTGAGCTATCTCAGCTTCCAAAGAAGGTAAAAGGAGCGTCATGCTCATTAAACACTGGCACTTTATTGTGCTGCATGTAGCCATGACATTTGGTGGTCTCATTAGTGAGAAAGCAAGGGAGATGACTCCCCTTCTGCTCCTCTTCTTGCCACACATTGCCTCCTGCAAAACCTGTGACCAGCTGTTAAAAATAAGCAAGTCCTGGGAGAGGAGGGGAGAAATGCATGCTGCTCTTCTGCTAAAGTAAGTGGAACAAAGCAGATTCATATCACCTCATGTGCTCAATGAGTACCCCTGGAACACCAGACTTTTGGGGGCTTTCGCTTCAGGCATGGGCACACACTCATTTTGTACAGCTGGTGTGACCACATCAGAAACTCAGCAGTGTCAAAGTCTCCCATGTAAGTCCTCTGGGGTGCAAGGGACTGAACAGCGTGTTGTAAATGCAAGGTGAGAATCTCTGTTAAGTAATTAAGCAGTTCTACCAGAGTCTGTATCTTCTAAAAAAATCATGTATTTTCTCACTTTTGCATATAAAATTGCTTTCCACTCCAGATTTTGTATAGCTACAGTGTAATAAGAATTTAAAATAAAGCACGTCTGATTGCTCTTGTGTCTTGCGTTCTGTATTTTGATTAATCACTTCTCCTATATAGTAGCACTATAGACACCATTTGCTGCATCTTAATTGTAAAGGTTAAAAAATTCACTTCTGACCCATGCTAATAAAGGTGCCTTTTTTTCTGGTGCTAAGGAGAAAACCCTATCTTTATTTAAACAATCAGAAACAACATTACAGGCTTAGTTTAACTATTTGCCTTTGGTTTTCCTTCTGTTTTAACAACTGACTACCTAATGGATTGGAAAAGGTGACGATTTCCAGAGGACATCACAGTGCCAGCAAAGAGAATCCTTAGACTCCCCTGGACATTGCTTTAACATGTCAGAGCCCATTAAGTGGCCAGTATGCTCCTGATGAAATCTACATCCCACTTCTAAAGTGTGCTTCTCTCAGAGAAATATTTCAAGACATTTTACTAACAGTTGTTAAGGTGAATGATGCTCACCAGGGGACAGGAAGTGTTTTTATCGATGGTTTATAGAGGGGTGTATTGAAGCAAAGAGAAGCGATGAAGGGAATGCAGACTAGGGATGTCAACAGCCCTGGGCATCACCAGCCCACTCGCTCTTTGCAAAAACCTAAGGGCAAATCAAGGATGGCCTCTAGGATTTCAGTCCCTCCTCACCCTGTGGATGGGCTGTCACATGAATCATGGGGAAAATATGACTGAAGAAGCCGTGAGTGCTGTGGTAGCACTGTATGTATACATAGGAAATAATCAATAATAAGGTCATATTGGCATCTCCGGATCTGGAGGATCCTTGAACCTGAAAAGAGTTGGAGGTCAGCTCTTAGCAGCTGAGGGTCTCTTTTGAGTGGGATGAACTTGTATCCTCAACCCAACCATCACATCTTGGAGAGGGACTGGAGAGGAAAAAGTCCAAAACCAAACCCCTGCCTCCACAGATCCCACACTCCAGCAGCCCAGGGAAGCCAAGGATGAACAGAACTCTGTGCGCTCCCGAAAGCACACCTCAGTTGTTACCAACTTGTTACATCCAAGCTATGGAACAGGTTGCCTCAGTTCCCATCAATTTGTCACATTCAAAATCTTGTTATGAGCAAAAGGAAACACATTTTAAAGGCAGATCTGTGGGGAATATATTGCTGATCTTGTTGAAAATAGTCTAAACAAAGAATTATTATTAGCAGAGATAATCAGGTGATGGAATTATATTTCTGTATTTTTATTACAATGATACTAACACTTACAGTCCAAATTATATCAGGTAAAGCTGATACACATAAACTTTCTAGCATACTCCCCTTTCCCTGCCCCTCTGATGTCTTCAGCCTGGGGTGGGGGCATGTGCAACAGCAAATCATCAGTGTCGCAGGTCCTCCACCGAGCAGCATCTGACATCAGTGGGGATAGTTTCTCTTCATCTTTGCTGGGATAAGCACAGCTGAAAATTTCTTCCTTCTCCCCTTATGATCCACTAGAAGTCATTTTTTATGTGCTTACTAATAGATTCCACATCTTGGGTTTTTGCTTCATTGGTTCACAACTGCACAGTAGATCCAAGTTTTCTATATGTGATGCATTTTACAGGTGTTGTTTGATCTCCTTTGTTTCACCTAAAATTTGTCTTACCCACCTGCTAAGGTTGCACCCTTTGATGACCAGTTATTAACCACGGTGAGCTGTCTGTAGCCTGAGGCCTCCAACATCATCGTACACCTGTGCTGGCAGGGCCCTTGTTATCATCCCATGCTACTGATCCTTCACACTGCATTTTATTTTGGGGTCATAAATAGCTCATTCTGCACAGAATAACTACCTGATATTACCGTTTAGTAGTTACAAAACATATATATGACAACAACCCTTTCACCATGCAATTGGATAAAGCAAAGCAAAAGCTAAACAAAGTCAGTAGCAGACACCAGGTCATTAGATAATTGCTCTTACAGATAAACAAAGCATATAAAAAGCTTGACAAGTCCTGATGCCAGTGCTGCTAGCATATCACCCAGCTGTGACCTTTCACAAGCAATAGCAGCATCTTATTTGTGGAACAAAATCAGAGAATGTGACTGAGCATTGGCTTTTCTAGTGACTGGTGCTGCCAGTGATAATTGGTTTGAACTGAAGCTAATCAATAAATGCTCTGCAAAATGGGCGACACCCCTGCTCCTTGCCCTTTTCTCCTGCTTGGGGCTTATGTACTGCCCTTTCCTCAGCATACTGATTTCAGGGTTGTCCCTCTTGTCTCTGAGGAGGAGGTAGAGGCTGCTGGTGGTAGCTTCTGATCTTGAGTGATGGTGCAAGAGAGGAAGATGACAAGGTAAGAAGGGGTGGGAAAAGTGTCTGAGTTTGTTCAAAACAAAATTAGTAACCTCATTATTAAAGGGGAAAGTCAAAGATTACTGTAAGTGTTGATGGAAGGAGAAGAATTGTTCTGTATAACAGAGCTAGCATGATAGCTGGTGCTGAGCAGAGGTGTGACATGGACGTTGGAGAACTACTTGTAGGGGGGGACAGTGCCTGAGAGGAGCTAGGAGGTTTTGACACACAGGTGAGAGTGATTTACTCAGCACTTAAGGGTAAAGTTGAAGAGGCTAAATTGAATATTGAACAAAGAAAACAAGGACTGCATGCTAAAGAGGGACAACATGGCTAAAATGGTGCAAAGAGAAGATTCCTGGTGGGGGAAGATAAAGCTGTAAGAGAGGAAGGTCCTGAGGCTGTTTTGCCCAATGTAGGGAACCCAGAGGAGAGATGGGCAGGGGTGGCAGAGGGCAGCCCTCCTGTCTGTCCCTGGAGCTGGGACCACAGAGCTTCACCTCCCCTGCAGGTAGGGCAGTAAAGCCTGTGCTGAGGACCACGGCTTGGCTCGGGAGCAAGCTTTGTCCTCAAGGCTGGCAAGTCATGGGGAAGGGAAAGTCAGATGGAAAACTGGGCCCTGGGAAGCAGTCAGCAGTTGCAAACCAACTGCGTGGTTGGTGTGCCCTGTGAGGAGGTGCAGGCTGAGTTTGGCATTTTCCTGAAGTCAGGATACTCTGGGCAAGGAGAGCTAGAGGTCATTATGCTGCTGTCATCACCTGCAGCTTGCTGTCTCCTGCAGCCATAATCCTTCCGTAGTGGGTGTATGACAGTTTCTTTGGAATCCACTGGCTTACAGAAACGGGGTAGATCAAACTTCCAAGCTGGAAGGTACAAATGCATCATCTTATCCAAAAGTCTTTTGAAGCGGATCCAACAGAAGCCAGAAAGCTGAGGCTTTTGTGCTTCCAGATGTGATGGAGGGTACAACCATGAGGTGATGGAGCACTGTCACTTTTGAGTAGGTAACAATTTTGCTCATAGGTGCATAAGTTGCAGGTTGTGAATTAGAGAACTTGTGAGTTAGAAACATCATTAATTAAATGATGAATCGGTGAATTCACGTTAGACTGGTCTGTACAAATGACATTTAGCCCTTGTTTGAAGTGCTTGTTTTGTTTCCTAGTGTGTTCAGAAAATAAAGGTTAATATACAAAGTACATTGTCCTGTAAAATTTGAGCAACCCAAATAGATCGTAACACCCCTGATCATGAGGAACAGGAGATGTCTGGCCTAGTGAAAACTGTGGTAGCAATCGATGGCATTGCAGATGCAGGTATTTTGCTTATGCTACTATAGCCTCCTTATCTGGCACAAATGCAACCTGGTCTCTCTCTTTGGTGGCTTTGGTGTATTTTCTTTGATCTTTTGCAGCTTTGTTAGCTTTTAGCATCTGCTGCATGTTTGGGAAAGGAGTTCCCCAGGTATGCTACCAACAGATACGAACCATCTCGTATTTACTTTGAACCTTGTTCTCCTACTGACCTCCTTTGATGACATATGTTTCTGGTACTGGAAGAGTCAGGGAAAACTTTTTCTCTCTCCAACATGCAGTCTATAATTTCACAGACTCCAATACTGTACCTGCCCAAAATCAAGTCTATTTTAGATTTAGGAGTCCTGCCTTAGTCACTTTGGGTATGGAAACAGTTCCACACCTGTGATCATTCTTGTTTCTCTCCTCTGAACTTATCCCAATATTACATCACTTTAAGTGCCATTTAAAAACAAGACAGCTGTTGTAAGCATCTGGATTTTGAAAGGACAGTGCTACTGAGTGGATGGCTTACCTGTGAAGGGAGAATGTGGGTCTGCTGGGATCCAGGTTCGTTAAGTTAAACCCAGACCTGACTGTGGCTGAAACAAATCGATTCAAAACCTGCCCTGGTTGCAAGCTCTCTATAGTCAAGGTTGAACACATTTTATTCTTTTGAATGGAGTGTTTAATGAAATCCCACACTGTCTCATACACCCACCAGTGTGACTGCCCTTGAAAAGACCATGGTTCAGCTTTCTGCAACAATTTATTGATAAGGACTAAGGCATTAACTTGTGAAAACCATCTGTATGTATATAGATTCATAGGGTTCTGAGATGCTCTTGAATGTTATCTTCATTCTATTCTTCCTCAGAGTAAGTCTGTCGCAATAAGACAGTGGTTATGTGGTGTGCTTCAGGTTGTTTTATCTGATTGCAAAATTCTTCTTNCATCTGGTTTTTTTGCATCACTATGTAGATTCATAGGGTTCTGAGATGCTCTTGAATGTTATCTTCATTCTATTCTTCCTCAGAGTAAGTCTGTCGCAATAAGACAGTGGTTATGTGGTGTGCTTCAGGTTGTTTTATCTGATTGCAAAATTCCTCTGTTTAGAAATAGCCTCCAGAATAATAATGAAATGCTGCTGTGAACTTCAGACAATGGAACAGACAAAACCTCATGGAGTAAGGGGTAAATCCAGTGAGTTGTAACTCAGTTTTAATACTATTGTTATGTTTGCATTAGTAAGTTTAACAGGAGCAGATCTGTATATTGAAACAGCTGGTGTTGAGTACCCAGCAGCTGCACTCTATTTTGGAAGGTTCATATTGGACTTGCCCATCTGATCTGAATGGTATGAACTCTTAATAGTTCAGCTTTGAGGAATAAAATCTCTAGTGTCCCACCGGTCTGGTTTCTTATCAGCAGGAATTCCTGGTGGCCTCTATGGAGTGGCATGCTCTGATCCCATTTGATCTTTGAAGGCACCTCTATACTTACCTAGCTATATCCATGCTTGTGATTGAACCAAGATACATGTTTTGGGATCTTGTGTCCTTTTAACCAAACTCAATGTGCACCATCAGTGTTGTACACTGGGTCCAAATCCCATTTTCAGCTGTAAAAGTTTACCCTGTTGTTTGCTTAAAAGTTTGTTGGGTTTGTTGTCCTTTATAAAGCAAACAACCTGAGCTAATTTAGGGACTGTTTTAGAGATGATGTTCCAAAGCCTCTGCTGCCTAAACACTTTACTTTATAGGAAGACATTTTCATGTACTAAGATAAGCTTTGCACAGGGCTGTTATAAACCCCACTGCAACATGCTAGTGAATTATTTTCTGCCTTTCAACTGGGTAAGCAAGGTAGACACAGCTTTTGCATTATAAAATGATACTTTGTGCTCCAGTCATCTAGCTTTTAACTAATAAAACCTATTCCCAAAGCTCTGCTGGCCTCATCACCATTACTGGTGCCCAAGAAAAAGACGCCTTTGTGTTCAGAGACACTTAGCATTGGGGAAGTGTCATCATCAAGCTGCAAATTAACTTGCATCCAGCTGTGGTTACAGCTGAAGGTGTGAGGTTAGGCAAATGGAAAAGACATCATTTTGGAAAAGAAAAAAAAAAAAGGCAGCAGATTTTTCTGACTGGGGGAGGTCAGGAATATAAAAAAGTAAAATAAAGTATCTTGTGGCTCTCTTTCTAGTGAAGCTGTGTAACATCAGGACGTTTCTGTAAGACATCATAGTACTTTGACTCCTTCATTTAGTTTGTTCAGCCTTTTGTCAGCCAAACTTCTAAAACCCCACTGAGCTGATGGACCAGGTAAAGATAGTGCATTCATCTTTGTAGTACTTTGACTCCTTACTTCCATACTGAAAAAGACACCAGTTTCTTCTCCCTCCATCGTCATGTGAGCACCAAATAATTAAAAGACAACAGTGTTTTTCCTCTTCCTTGCACATGGACGCTGTCAGGAAGAGAGATGTCTTACAAGAACACAAGCAAGAGCATTGATAATGTGCCAGCTTTTCAAAGACTCAATATCAGCTGTGTTTTGTTGCATTGTAAAGACAGGTTAAAGTAACACCAAAAGCAGCTGTTGTGTCAGTTGGACTAGCTTACATCAGGTCTTGGTTTGGCTTTGTGCTCTCTATTGACTAGGAGGTAGTATTTGATTGCAACAATCTACTTCTAATTAGCCCAGTTTGAATGCTGGCATCCTGAGTCTTTGATAAATTTAATTTGATACGAGTGCAAACACTTAACAACGCTGCGGTGTCATCTTTGACTGCGAAATTTGTCTTTAGAAGTATATCAATAGAACATTGCTGTGTGACAAGCACAGTGAAACATCTCCATACTCCAACCAGGTTTTCTCTTTTCATCAGATCCCAAATTTTTTACTGCTGTGTCAGCCTGGGAAACACTTTTCGCCTGCTTTCTCTCTCAACGTGTTTGTAAGTCGTCTTGAGTGTCTCTCTGAAGACTGCTCCACAGTGGATTAGAGTGTTATGGAGCAACACAGTAATACAGGGGTTTTTTTTGGCACCCTATAAGAAACATTCTGTGATGTTTTGATGCTTTTCATTCAAAATCAGCCACAGCTATATCTCCATAAAAGCTTGTTTCATTCTGTTGCTACAGCCTTGATGTTTTCTCCTGCCTTTCAGTCTGTCACTTCAGTCAATATTGATTCTAAAGCATTAGCAATTGTTTTCCCTTTAATCTGACCTCCCGATTTTTGAAATATTAACACATATACAGACTGCTGATGTGAAAATGAATCAACTTTGTGGTAAAGTACATTATATATCCTGTAGCTTGAATGTTAGCCTGGTCCCCTGGAGGTTTGACAGCCAGATTTGTAATACCTCTAAGCTTTGAGACTGGCTCTGTTTGGCTCAGGAGCCTTGAGTACGTTATTGAGTTCTCAAACAGCTCTGAAATCAGGCACTGAGATGTGAGGGCAAGAGCACCAGGAGCCCAAGGAACAGTGCTTCTCACTTGCCATCTGTCCATTGCCAAAACTGTTTCCCTGCATTCATTTTATCTTAGGTAGCCTTTCAAGTCATTCTGGTTAAATGTTTGGACACCATTTACCAAACTCCCTCAAGGTCTCCACACGCGTGCATTGCACACGCATACACGCACACTCATCTCCAGGCATCTCTGAAGCACTCGGGTGTCCAACAGTGTTGAGCCCTGACCCTTTAGAATGTCTCAAGTTGGTAAGAAAGCAGCTTAAATTTTATGTCTCTTCATGAATGTGTAAAGGGTTATCCCAGAGCTACTGCTAAGAAATAATCTAAGGCATGGCAGTGATCAGGCTAGGTGCTCATAGAAGCAATACCAGGATCTGACCACCTGCTGCAGGGTTAAATTCATTCTGTTAACTCCAGTCTGTATCATGAGCTTTGCTAATCATTCCTCCTCTTTCTCTGCAGTGCAGTTGTTGTAGAGGTCTCTGTCCAATCTCTCCTTGCAGCCCCGGGGTACACTTAAATACCCCTTACATCAGAACTATCATCTGGGATGGAGCCCTTTGGGTTTGGTGCTCACTTGCTGGATTCCCTGTGCTAGTGAACGTAATATGCAGAATGCTTGCCTGTGTTTTAAAGACCTGCTTACATCTTAAAAATAACTTTTTAGAATACAGTGCTCCTTTACCTTGTCCCCTAAGCCAGACAATTCACTGATGTCCTGAGTTAGATATATCACTTTTCCTCATGCTTTCCTAATAATGGCAAGTTTTCTGGGAAAAACTCCTTGCTTATTAACCATTCCTCTTCTCCTGCAGCTTATTTCCTCATAATTCTCTGCAGTATCTTCATCGATTTCTTTTGGAAATGTTAATAAAACTTAGTTCTTTATACGCAGTTATCTGTAAATGTAAATTGTCAGAATTTTCAAAAGTGTCTAGCAATTTTTGCAAGTTCAATCCAAGATGCTGCAAGAAAACTTTTCTTTCTGGAGAGCGTTCCTCTGCCTTATGAAAATGTGTTTTGCCCCTCTGAAGTGGTTCCTGTTGGATGCACATAATGAAGGGACCAGGAAAATGGATGCCTGGAGCCTCGTGTCCAGCTCAGCACACTGGAAATACCCACGGCTGTCTCTACCAAGGCTGTGGCCCCAGCCCCCTCTGCTGCTGGCACGATTGCTGTATGAGTCCTTGCAAGGCTACCTCCCCCCCATACACCTTCTCATCCTCCCATACAAAGCCTTTAACATGTAACTTTCAGCCGGTGAACCTGCCAGCAAGGTTCCCAAACAGATGGCAAGTCTTGCGGATGAGAAAAACTTCTATTTCTAGCCCCATTTTGCAGAACACAAGAACTCTGGAAGAGGCTTGCTCACTGCTTTGCAAGGAAATCACAGAGCTGTGATGAGCAGCCCCATGCTCAGACCTCCTGAGAACCTTCCTCCAGCCTCAAAGCCAGGGTGGGACTTGCTTTCTTGCCCAGAGCCCTGCTGCTCTTTCAGCCACCACTAACCGGCCACCCCAGGAACGCAGGGCTTTGGGCAAGCCAATGGTCATGCCTTAAAAAAATGGAGTGGCCACAGGCCATAAGAGATGAACTTTCAGGTTGTGTCTGACCTTCAGCCCTGGGTTTCCTATCCCTGCGTAAGACCACAAACATGCAGCATAAAGGAAGAAAAGAGTGACCAGAGTGTATAACAGAGTAGGTGTTGTCTGAAGTGGAGAGCTGGGCTCTCCTCAGACCTTCAGGCTTTTCTTTTTTTTTTTGTTTCAGTCTGGTTTTCTGACACATTGAGAGGGTCTTGCTGTCAGGAGCAGCGGTCTCCTTCCCTCTCAGAAAGAGAAAGGTTGTGGGCACTGCACAGCTGAGGGACAGCTTCATGCTGTCTCCAGTGCTTGGAAATGTGTGTGGAGCTGGGCAGGTGATGGTCAACTTTGACAGCCAGGCTGGAAACCAGTGAGAGAAGGTCCTTGCTCCAAGGTGTCACCGAGACCCTCAAAAGCAAGGCAGACGTCCTTAGCCTCTCTGTACAGCCTGAGAGGGGTGAGAGAAAGGGCAATGCCACACCGGAGCTGGGAGAGACTGTCCTACAGATCAGCTGGGACATCTCCCGTTTCTTCAAGTAGAGAGCACAGCAATGCAGGTCTGGAAAGAGAGGGGATTTAGAGTTACACCTGCAAGAAGCAGCCGTAGGTCGCTGAGAGAGCCCAGAACTGACCTGTTAAAGATCTGCTGAATAGGCAAGGTGCACAGACAGCCTTGATTGCTTTGGTGACCATAGGTGGGTGGGTCTACTGGTTGTCTGGTCCTAGCGTGGGATCTGTTCCCATGTGTGCAAAGCACCATACCTGTACCACAGTGATTTTGAAGCAGGTGTCTCGTGGGAGTGGACCCTTCACAAGCGTGTTTTTCCTAGGCTGTTTTAATAAATCAAGAAAGAAAGCATATTCTGACCAGCAATTCCTTGTTATTATTTCAGCTAACTGCGAACTCTGCTACTATTTTGGCTCAGCCACCTGCTCACTAAAGCTTAGGTTGTTGCTAAGTGTCAAAATACCCTAAATCAGAACTGGTGTCTCAGCTAGCAACCAAGCAGCAGTAACACTAATGAGTCTGCAACATGATTTACATACAGGAGCTCAGCGCCTGCTACTATAAGAAGAGCAACTATAGAGATTAGTAGGTCTGCATGAGCACAGACACAAGAATCTATCATGATTCTGGTATCTTTTTTTAAAAAAGTGTATTCAGAGGATTTAGACCATTTTAGCATCTTATATCCACTCCTAAATTACTGAAACTTTATATTCTTGCTATGTAGGAAGTCCTAACTCAAGCCAGTACCTTTCAGGTGTATTACAGACATAGTTTTTGGACTTTGTAGGGCCTTTTGGTTTTCTGTTTTTGACTAGAAATAAGCATTTTTGACACTGGATAAAGCAAAGTTACAGGTAATTTTTGAAGTATTTGACTCTAGAAGTGTTATGATCAGCAGGTCAGACTTTGGCTATCAGGATGTTTGGATTATGGCAGCAGGCTAATTTGTTCCTGCCTGGTTTGCACCTCTTGGCTCTGGGTTGCTCTTCACAACTATTGGTTGTGGAGCTCATTAAATTGCTGGAAAATGTTCATGCATGCAAGGGCATGAGGGTCTAAACATCTGAATACTCATCAGCAGTGACTCAGAGACCAGAAGACATTAACTCATAAAAACACCAACCATGAGGATGATGCTCCCAAATGCAATTTGAAGCCTGGGGTGGCTGGAGGAATTACTTACATAAACTAGCCGTGGTGGGCCAGCACCACTGGATGTTGAGCAGTGGGACCAACAGGGTGCCTGGGACACGTGTGGACTCTCACCTGGGGTTCCTTTCCATGATGACACTTGATAACACGCACAGGAAACGCTGGCATTCAGTTTTGACCTTCACTATTTGAAATCACAGAGGGATAAATAGGAAAAAAAATGGATAATAATCCCTTTCCCTTTATTTTTCTTTTTAAACCACCAGGTTTGACCCAGCAGGCTGCCAAACACTACAAGCCTGCTTTTCCTCTTTCCTCTCTGCCCCAGCGGGAGCCATCAATGCCTCAAACTGTGCCGTGGTGGGAGCCCTGTCTGGCAAGTCGAGCAGCTGGGAAGTCTCAGGTATTTGCATCCCATAGACCTGATCCAGAGAGGCTGGCAGAGATGCCAGAGACGGGCAAGATCAATGCAGAAGGGGCAGAGGGTCTAGGAATCTAGGAAGGAGGGATGACAGACCAGAGCAGGAGAGAGTAATTTGCAGCACCCAGAACCCACTTGCTGGTACTCTAGCAGAGGAAAAACTACATTTCATAGGGACACTTGATACTTCAGTTGTAAAACTACATCTGGTTCTGGTTCAGCAAAGTGTGAGAGCACTTGATGATGTCTACAAATGAAGTAATCCCATGAATGCCAACAGGGTGAAGCAAGTTTATTATAATACCAGGTGTATATTGAAGAAACAAGGCCTCCTAGGAGGAAAATTTGACATCTCCAATAATACTATTTGCCTGCTGGATGTGAGAAGAGAAAGAGAAAGAGAAGGAGGGGAGGGGAGGGGAGGGGAGAGTGGAATCCATCCTTTGGGGTGGAAAAGCAGTTTCAAGAACAGGAAACAGTGTGACTTTCATCTGACAATGGCTTTTGCAAAGGTTCTCCCAGCCTGAGATCATTTTCCATGAAGGAATCAAAAGGCCAACACATTGGTTAAATCCACTGAAGATGGTGGCAGTAAGCCACGCGTCAGTAGTGCACTAACCTACTGCACAGAGGGAAGGGGGGTGCATAGCCTGACAAATTAAAGCTTGAGTGCTGTTTGTCTTCAAGTTTAGGCAAACAAAACACCCAAAACAATAAAACAGAACAAAAAACATGTCAAGATGTAAAGCTGTGGAGGAGGAAAAGAAGGAAGGAGGAGAGAAATCCAGAGTCACTTTCCTAGGAAAGCTGCTCCCTTGCATGGGATCCCAGAAGGTTTATCTCCTCTAAGCAGTACTGATCAGCATAAGGAGATACTTGACAAGAAATCCTGCTCCTACTGAAGTCAGCTTCACTGCTGCTTTGAACTTCAATGATTCCACAATTTCATGTGTTCTGTTGCAAATGAAGTACATGAAAATTCAGAGCATAAATCCTACTGCAAAAGAATGGGCTAAGAGTATGGAGGACCTATTCCTCATCCCTTTCTGAAACTAGACAGTTTGCACTGCAGAAACACAGATAAGTACATTTTTGGCATGGTGCTCAGAAAGGTAGCTTCAGATACAGTCATCAGTGAAACAAAGAATGTTAATAATGTCAAATCTCTTATCCATAAAAAGCCTTACTGTAAGCACAGGATGCTAAATAAAATACATCTACTACCTCCTTCCTCCAGCGCCACATTATGTACAGTACAAAGGTATTTAAAACAGCTATAATGAGACATAGGGTAGCTTGAAAAAGTCCTGAAAGGGCATAATTACAATAATCAATGCAATAATGTGGAGTGAGACCTTGTATTATAACTAGACCTGCACCTTGATTCGAAGGATTTTCTCTCTAAATCAAAGCCCTGAAATCCAGGCTCTTTTGTTTTCTGAGGCTATGGCTGATAAGCATGTGGAGCAGTGACGGAGGAATTGCTGCTCCATTTCAGTGGTTGAAGTCTGGCCCCCTGTCAGACCTACACACAGCCTCACATGTTCCGGTGAGGAGCTGGAGAAAGAGCATGGACCTCCTCAACAGAGCACTGGTCATTCATAACAAAGTCATCTGTACTACCCACATCCATTAGATAGAGTTTGTAACACAAGGCAGAAAAGCAACTACCTAAAATTTTTATGAACTGAGATATTGGTCTTTGAGACATCAATGGAAAGAGAATCAGAATGCGTATGTGATGATGAGTCACGAGTTTAAAGGGATGCTGCCAGGTAAGTATTTCTTTTCAGCCTTCCTCATTCCATTACCAGCCCAACAGCTTGTCTTGCTATGTTGTGATCATTGACTTTTTGCTGGGAGACCAGTGGAGTTTTGAGACTCCATCACTGAATGGTGACTCAGCGTAGATTAAGGGGCAGGGAGGAGCGAAAAACATTTGAAAATACTGATGTCACAGCCCCCCCCTCTTCCTGAGGTTCTGTTTTCATTCTAGGTCTCTAATAAAAACATTAATCTAAAAACAATATCATAAAGAAGCCTTCCACATTGACATGCGAACCAATCTTTGCTCAAAAGCTGCAAGATATCATCAGCTTGTGGAGCCTGGCAGCAGGTCAGTGCTGGGGCTGAAGTTTATTAGCAGGGCTGACACGGTTGTGCCGGGCTGACGAAAAAAAAAGGAGTTGTCTGTGCCAGCAGCAGATCACAAGGTTTCTAATTCAGAGCCACGTATTAACAACAGCCCCTGCTCCTTGTTTTTATTTGTAGGACTGATTGAGGGCACTGTAAATCTGTAAGTGAGCAGTCCAAGGACTTGAGTTAGAGTCCGAGGGTCAGTGTTGAAGGAGAACAGCTTTATAAGTATGTGCGCTGCCCGTGATTCCCCTGGTTTACTGAGACAGGAGCTTCAATAACAAGAGCATTCAAGCTAATACACAAGAGAAGTAGGCTGCCCATGAGTTACTGGTATTCTAATGCTCTCTTGTCTCTTGGAAATACACAGCTGTCATGCAGACCTTATCAGATAAAAGGCAGTTTGCCTGCAAAAGAAAGAAAGAAAAAAAAAGGAGTATTGCTTTATTTATTGAATTCTGGTGCTTTGTACCAGATGACTCATTGTCACACTTCTTTTCCCTCTTCTCACTGAACTGGAGTCGTGTAGCATGTTCCTTTCATCCATTGTGGCTTGTTGATAAGATGAAAGGACAAATTTTAAACCTGAAGTTTTTTCTTATACTATCAGAGATCAAGAACATTAAATTTTTCCCTCTGGTCAGATAGTTGCCATTTGGAGCTGAGGAGTGCCATCTTGTATTAGTGGCCTCAGACCTGAAATTTGAATATTTTATAGAGTTCTTTGCATTGGTCCTGGGACCCTCAAGGTGGGGGAATGAAGATCATTTGAAATCACCAACTCTGCTTATTGGATTTTAGCCAAAGACATTTGCATAAATATCTTCCTTGGGTGTGATATGAAAAAAATCACACAAATTACAGTTTTGTCCATCATTTCCCAGAGCCTGATCTAACTCCCTAGGAAGATGGAAAGAGTATTCTTCGATTTTAATGAGACTTGGATAAAGACTCAGAATACAATGGACCAGCTATTCATTAAGCATGAAGTCAACAGAGCACGACTGGCTTCAGTAAAGATGTGCCAATTTACAGCATGTGAGGAACTGACAATGTATTGTTCCTCAACAGCTAAAAAAGACACTAACTCTCCAATCATGATATCTTGATAGCAAGATTTTGGTGTAAAAACATTTGGATTTGAGCTGTTTGGGGCAGCAGATAGGGTGAATAACAAAAGCCAAGTGAATATTGTTTCTTAATAGATAGTTTCACCTCTGTTATTCTTTCATGTTAGGTGTCAAAATTGCAAATATTTGCATGAGAAGGAACACAGTCTAGCACAGATCTTCTACTAGAGCATATCCTCCAGGTTTTAGACTAGTAGCAGTAATATAAATGTATTTGACAGATTTTGAAAGCTAGACAGACAAACAGACCAAGCCCCTAATTACTTGTCTTGGAGAATTTCTAGATCCGGTTAAATTGTTTTATTCCATTTTTACTAAATGAGAAAATGTTCTTCATGTTGGAGGTTGAATTTGTATAGAAATAAGGTGGGAGATGAAGATGAGAGCACTGGTTTGTTATGTATAGCTGTTTTCCTTATGAAAAATTGTAATTAGTTAACTTAATGACTTTAACTATATAGACCTATTATAATAGCTTTTGATCACATTAAATAATGACACAAAGCTTATGAAGTAAAGTTCCCCTAAGAAGAGTCGACACAGGTACCCATTTGGGCTCAAAGGAGAGGCTGCAGTTAGTGCACAGCAGGATTTTTTTGTAGAGAGAATTAGGAAAAACCGATTTTTAACCAACCATGATGACCACAGAAAGACATTATCATGTTCCATGAGGGAACAGAAGTGCAGTCACTCCCATAGGAAGAGAACTAGACTTAATTTCTCAATGAAGCTGAATTCCACCAAGATTTAATCATTAAAATGCCTTCTTTAACAGTCAGGATATTTGTGGCCGAATGAATGTTTCTTCCTACTTAACTGATAGGCACATTTGCATTCAATACTCGCCAGGGCTAAATTACAGCTGCATTATGCCGTTGTCTACTTAGAGGCCAGAGACTGTGGAGATGAATCTGAGCGCTTGATAGAAGCCGCTGGTCAAACCCCACCACCTCCACTCTCGTTGAACGCCAGTGCTTGTTCCTCGGACAACGTCGTTAATTGCAGTGGGCCCTACCTGACACTAGCTCTTCTCATCAACTGAAGGGAAATTTTGAGTTAAAAATGGCAACTCCTTCAAGGTTATGTGTTTCCCAGGCAGTTTACCCGCATTAAGTTGCACCAGTGTACACTGAAGAAAACATTTGCCTTGGGCTCTGAGCCAGCTCGATCTCAGTTATTAGGGTCTGGGCAAGCTGTCACGGGGAACAGACTGCTCGCACAATAGCTGTGCATCACGCGGTGTTATGAAGAGCTGCAAGGAGTGAGCGGTTGGAGATGTTCAAGGTTGTTTGAGTTTCACCCAGAATTTACAGCATTCTCCAGGAGATCCAAAGGCAATCTCTGCGATGCCCCTTTCCTCCAGGTTTTAGGCATTAAAAACAGAGCAGGGGATTTGCACTGGGCTCTGCCCTGCCACCTCCACCACCAAGCCTCCAAGTTGTCTCTAGTTGGCTTCTTCTGGGATACAAAGAGGTTGGTCCCAAAGGGGACACCAGCTCCGATGGGGCCGGCACTCAACCCTGCTGCCTGTGGCACCCCGAGCTCCCGGCGCAGAGCAGAGCCACTGGTTCAAGCCCTGTTTGCGCTGCGCAGCGGGGCTGGTCCTCCCACCACTGACCACAAAGCTGGGATAACAAACCTCAGGGAGAGGAGGGAGGAGAGGTGAAACAGCGACGGCTGAGAAAAGGAGTGAATCTGAGGAGAGAGAAAGAGAAGAGGAAGGAAAGGAAGGACATCAGCCAGTTATTACAGCATTTCAGTGGATTGGGAAGGAGGAGAATAACTCTGTCTGGGAAGAATTATATTTGCTCACTCCTTTCGAAAATAAGACTTGTAAACTAAAGTGAAGAAAATAACTGGGGGAAATGAGATGCAGGTGCAAAGCAGGAGGCAAAACATGACTGGTGGTGTGGGTATGTGTGGTGGGGTTTTTGGTAGCGGGGGGGGGGGCTACAGTGACCCCACACTGAAGGAGGTGACTGTGCCCGACGGGGGCTGTGACTCCATGGAAGGGACCCACACTGGAGCAGTGGAGAGCTGCAGCCACGGGAAGGACTCATGTTGGAGCAGTTGTGAAGGAGTCTCCCATGAGAGGGGCCCCACGCTGGAGCAGGGAAGACTCTGAGAAGCCCTCTCCTGAGGAGGAAGCAGGTCAGAGACAACATGAGATGGACTGACCACAGCCCCATTCCCTGCCCCCCTTCACCACCTGGGGGAGAAGGCAGAGAAATCGGGAACAAAGCCTTTGGGCCTGGGAGGAAGGGAGGGGTGGGCGAGAGATGTCTTTTTAAGATAAAGTTCTGGTTTTTTTTAAGATAAAGATCTGTTTTTGATTGTTAACATATTAAATTGTTTTTGTATTTTCCCCAGATCGAATCTGTCTCTTACCTGTGAGTATACATGGTGAGTGAACCCTCCCTGTCCTTGCCGCAGCCCAAGAGGTTTTTACCTTTTGTTCTTCTGACTCTCCTTCCCATCCCACTGGAGGGGAGGAGAGAATGAGAGGCTGCGTGGTGCTCATTGCAGAGTGGCCTTAAAACCACGATAGCTGGTAATGAGGAAGAGGATTCCCCCTCGGCACATGGAGGAAACAGCAGGGGAACGAGGAAAGCAGATGCTGCTTTCTGGCAGC
>VZTO01021374.1:0-11619 GCA_013400615.1 Syrrhaptes paradoxus
AATTCTCCTGTTGGGTAGAAGGATGGTCCTTCCTTGTTTATCAGCTGAAGATGAAGAGAGCTCATCTGATGTGTATCTGCACATGGTCTCTACTCATGGGTTTCACCAGCTTTTACAATCAGTCCAACACGACTTCCTAACCCAGACCACCCAGACCAACCAAGCCAACACCCCTAAACTACCCTGGAGATTACCCATAGAAAGGAAATGCACATGAGAGTGAAGAAACTGCCACCTCCCTCCCTCGATAAGATGGGGAGATAGTTCCCCACACTGCTGCATTCAGTATCTGGAGGGATGTGGAATTTCTGAGTAAATAGGGTATTTTTTGTAAAATCATAGAATCATAGAATGGTTTGGGTTGGAAGGGACCTTAGAGATCACCTGCCATGGGCAGGGACACCTCCCACTAGCCCAGGTTGCCCAAAGCCTCATCCAGCCTGGCCTTGAACCCCTCCAGGGATGGGGTATCCACAGCTTCTCTGGGCAACCTGTTCAAAAACAATCAACTCTTTCCTCCCATTCTGAGCATTCGTCTTCCATGAATCCTGAACAAACTGCCTTCATTAAGGGAAGGTACAAAAGCAAGACAATCAGTATGACAAGCACCTCTGTCTTCTCAGCAGCCATCTCCTCCATCCCCCAGGCTGGAGCTCCATCCCAAGACCTGCAGCTCTCACCCTGCAGAGCAGAGATGCTCCCTTCTCCTTCTCATCTGTCATGTACAAAAGTTGTGCAGTGCTTCTGCAGATTGGGCTCCTACTCCAGTTAATTTTCTCTCTCCCTGTGCAGCCTGAAGCAGTTGGAGCCTTGTGCTGAGATGTAATGATCGCCTGATTTCATTCTTGTGAGTCAGCCTCTGCTCGGTACGAACCTCTGAGCTCATCCCAGCGTGAACAGCTGTTTCTGGCAAAATGAGGGACAACAGGCAGACAAAAGCTGCTCCGGGTGTTTGTTTCCTTCTTCTTCGCCAACTAAATCTTCCCAGTTAAAGTTCTTGAGGATGTCCATTAAGTTTATTGAGCTTGCAGGAGGTCTCAACTACAGCTCACTGTTTCGTGCTCAGCTGTTGAGATCAATGCAGCAAACATTTAACAATTTAACAACCCGGTGGGATGGGAGAGGCAAGGAATGTGACTCCAATTAGAAGGGTGTTTTGTTTTTTTTGTTTTTTAGGAGTTATCATTAAACAACAAATGCTCTGCAACTGGAAACATGGTGAATGTCAGAAAAGCAATTGCAATAGGCACAGTCGTTCCAAGCTCTGTCCCTGATTGTCTTGAGGATGGAGGTGGTAGGTACAGTTATTGCAGACCCAGGAGCTGGTTTCCCATTTGAGGAGGTCCGGGGGAGGTTTGAAGCTCACATCCAGTTTGATTACTATCTCTTCTCTCCTGCTGTACTGGGGAGATAAGATGACCTGGGTAACCTGGTCTAGTGGAAGATGTCCCTGCTTACTGCAGGAGGTTGGACTACATGACCTCCATGGTCCCTTCCAACTCAAACTATTCCATCATTCTATGATTCTATGACCTCTGTGCCCATCGCACTCTGAATGCCATTCATTGAAGCCCTAGATCCCTCTTCTGACCTCAGCTGGTGAACAAGGCTGGACATGAGCCCCAGCTTTTCACAGCGCTCCTGCCAAGTATGGTTTCCTCGCTAAATAAAGACATGACCTGTTTCATTGGCTTCCATGAGAGCAGCTTATTGGAAAAAGCTGGATTAACATAATTTGGTGTGCACAGGGATTTACAGGCGTTAAGAAAGAAGATGCTCTTACTGGAGCTCCTTTACAAACACCATTTCTCTTTACTAACTGTGGATCACGTTAGTACACAGGGCTGCAGATGAGATGAGAACCCCACAGCTGACATGTTCTTTATGGTCTGCCTAATAAAAGACTTCTCCAGGTCTGTTCTCAACCTACACCCTCGGGGAGGAGACACTGACGAGATGGAGGGATGTGCCCAAGATCTCCAAGGAGTGCATGCTTCAGGCAAAAATCTCTAGTGCCTCAGTTCCCTCTCCTCTCTGTTTTTCCCTGTGAAATTCCCTGAAAAGCAGAAGAAATGCAGACATTGAGATGAAAGGGATGACGAGGACCACGCGCTTGCCAGGGTCACTTCATGGTGTAGCCTTCTAACTCACTCTGTGGTTACTTCATCTTTCCTTCCTGGGAGAAGCTGATTTATCTTTATTATCCTCCTCTGTTGTCACTGTCATTAAATTTTGTTGAGCCAAGAGACTCCACTGTGTGCTTTAGTAATTCGATCAGAAAGGAGGGGAAGAGGAGCTGAGGTAATAGGCAGCGTGAAAGAGGTCAGGAGAAGCAGCCGTGGCACATTAAGGGAAATACAGATCCGGGCTCGCTTGGAAATGGTAATCATACAGAGCGTGCCTGAGCAACCGGCAGCAATAATCTAGAGCAACAGCCACCCAGAGCCCTGTTTTTTCCTCTCTTTTTTGTTTCCCTTAGCTGTAGTTTCATCTCCCTAAGACCTGAGCTGTAGTTGCATCTCCCTAAAACCCGATCTTGCAGGGATGTCACATCCCAGGCTCCTTTCTCCGGTTTTAATCTGACTTTACCAATGCAAACCAGCTGCTGGATTTAGCAAAGGAAGAGCTCAGGAGCTGCTCTTCCCAACTCGCTGTTTTACATGCACCTCAGCGTGAATTTGTAGGTTGTTTCGTTTAAGCATCAGCCATTGAACAAGCCCACTGGCAAAGTAATCATTTATCTGCACTATTTTATTTATATGGCAAGAATCCCCTGCTGAGAGAAGACTCCTGCTGTGTTGTGCCCTGCTGCAGACAAGTAGTAAAAGACATTTTGGTCCAAGTCTAAATGGACAAGAGTGGCAGAAAACACAGGGAGAAAGGAGCTTCAAGGCATTGGAGATGAAATTCATTGATCTCCTAGAGATCAGAATAACAAAGAGAAAGAAATAGAAATTATTTACCTTGGGGGTCAGCATCAAAACCCTGTTTCTTAAAGCCTAGGTTGCTAACGGATTTGTATTTGCACAGCATCTCCTGCCCCTGTGTGTAAATCACGCACCCACTGAGGACCGTGGGACCATTTCCATGATCAAGTCCCAACATGAAGGAGGAATTTTCACACCAACATTGCAACAGCATTGTCAGCAGTGACGTGGGTAGGGCTTTGTGAAGAGTGCAAAAAGTCACCTTTAGCTACCGCCACGTGGGTCAGAACCTTGCACCTTGAACCATGTAACACGGAGCAAAGTGTTATGTAGGTAACCTTAGCTCCTCAACAGTTGAAACAAGGTGGGAAGATAACCCTGAATGTCACTTTTTTTGGTATTTCTAAGACACATCCTCAAGAGAGAGACACAAATTCACTCTTTTTTCCATTTCTTCTGTGTTTTTTTTTCTTTTCCTAGTGCCTTATTATGCCACGTAAATTAAAGCCAGTATAGTTGTGTCTTGTTGTTGGATACGTACATGCACATACAGCACCTCCCACCCCCTATACTCGCCTGTAAGCAAAACTGCAATGGGCCAATGATACAAACACACAAAACCATATTATTATGATCAAGTACATAAAAAACACTTCTGTGTTTTTTGGTTTTGTTTTACACAGTATGCATATGTATATACAAAGAGGACACAGCTCAGCCGGCATATTTTAAATGCCTTTTTAGGATGAAAAGAAAACCTCCCCAGGAACTCTACTGACCATCAGTGACCCGTCCTATTCTGATTAGAGGTGTCATGAATCCATCATTTGGGTTGCATTATAAATATCTAAAACAGAGGGCAGGTTTCTTTTTCACACCCGTGCAGAAAGCATATACAGATAGAAAGAAATCATGTCTATTGTCTTGCTTGCCTTCACAGATACATGTGTGCATATACACACACAGAGGCTTCATGGATTCTCTGAAAAAAAATAAAAAAATAATGCAAAACAATATAGAGATGTCCAGCATCCCACGTGCTGACTGGGCTAGCTAAGGTCCAGCATGCAGCATAGTAACCAGCAATTTCATTGGGATAAATAATTTATTAGTTTTCCTTGAAGCTCATAAAGGCAACAATGAAAAATTACTCCAGAATTTATTCATTCTGCATGCAGGGAGAAACATTTTGTGTCTCCGTATATCTACAGATATAAAGCAGACCACGCTGTGATTTTATATTTTTACGAACACACTGTGAGTTTATGCGTGCCACAGAAAGAAGCAGAACACCGTAAAAATTAAAGGAGCAGTGCAGAAATCCACTATCTTTGTGGACACATCAAAAAACTAAGGTATAGTTTGCTTTAGATGCTATCGATGGATGTTCACTTTCTGCTTAACTAGGCTGGAGCCGATCTTTGCCGGATGATCACTTCTATACCTTCAGGCACTGAAATAACATACTAGACTTGGGACCCTGCCCTGGACTGCCGTAGCAAATGTATATACGTGGTGATTAAGGCTGTCCTGTACGGTCTTTATGCACTCAGTGTCACCGAAGACCCCTAGATACTCTTCATTTTTTACTGCAGTTTCCTGCCTGGCCACAATCCTAATAGTGCCTGAAGGCTTCTAGTGGTCCCATGCTGACTGGTAGCAACATCACATTGGCTATGCCAAAATCTCCCTGGCTTGAAGTCATTTTTCATCTTTTCCTGCAGTTCTTTGTTATTCTGTTCATAGGCTGTGCCCAACCTTCCCATTGTACCTCTATCAAGAATTGACAGCATCTTTGAGGTGTCAGTCATGATACATGTTGACAGACAATCTGCATTTCCTTTTTCTTTAGCCAATGAAGAAGTTCTTCCTCCACTGTTTCTAAATCATAGAATCATAAAATCATAGAATAATTTGNTCAGGTCGCCCAGAGCCCCATCCAACCTGACCTTGAATGTTTCCAGGGACGGGGCATCTACCACTTCCCTGGGAACCCTGTTCCAGTGTCTCACCACCCTAAGCGTATCCTTAGCACCTGATCTGGGGCTCTGTATGAAGCTTATCTTCATCTACGTAGCGCAACTTTGCACATTGCAATACAACTCCAGGGTTCAACAGATCATCCTGTGACATTTAAGGGTTAGCAGAGGTTTTCTTGGAGAACAGTTGGTTCTTTGCCAACCCACCCCTTATAGCAAACATTTTTCTGGCTGTCCTGAAATTCAGCAGCAAAATAGTCACTGGGCTTTTAGATATATGGCACGATGCATTTTCTATCATGGTAACACAGATATATCTATGGTAGAGAGCACAAACCTCTCCGAGGTGAACAATAGCTGCTGGATCACATACAGTCCACTGCCCGGGAGAACAGAGAGAATGTAAATAACCCAGGAGATGAATGAACTTTTGGAGGAGTGTCCTGATCTCTTCTGCAATTTGTCCATAAGCAACCAAGGAGCTTCCACACCTCAGCTCATCCAGGGAGACATTTCCATGAGTTTACTGTTTCTCTGTGTGCTTGATGCACTCTGAGAAATAGCCCCACAAATGTTCTTGAAGGACTTTACCATGGATCACTGATTTTTCTAATTTCTCTAGAGTTCTTTGTCAGCACTTTTGCCTCTGGAATCCCCAGGCGCATTTTCTGCAGCAGTGAACTGAGTTTGGGTTTTTTTGAGACTACAATACTGAAGGTAGCTTTAATTACTGGAGGACTAGCAGTAGTCATCCTGACACTGCTTGATATCTGAGCCATGCTACTGCCTCCAGGTGGGTCATCTCATAGTTTGGGATCTGTGCCCTTGGAAGCTGTGCAGTCTCTTGTTCACCTCCTTTACAAGAGCTGGGAACTCCTGTGTAGCCAGAATGGAAGAAGGGGACAAGAAAACCTCAACACTGTGAGCAAAGCACAGCAGGAGTTTGCGAGAGCATTCAGTCCAAGCCCTAAGACTTGGGGGCTGGAACTTGATGATCCCTAAGGTCCCTTCCAACCCAAACCATTCTGTGATTCTATGATCCCTTAGGCGTGTTGTAGAGGACACCTAAAGTAAGAATAATCTTTGTCATTGACAATGCAAATGCCTCCCTACAAATGAGCTGCCTGGACTCAGTTCATAAGCACTGCAGTGATGTAGCTACTGCTGAGGGTAGTTTGTGCTGTCCTAAAGTTGCACCTGCAGGAAGCCAAGTGTATTTCATCCCAAAAAGGCCAATTTCTCTCTCCCTTCAACTGTAGGTGTCTGGATGCTTTGCCTACCTGCAGACAAACGTGCTACAGTAAGTTAAGATGAATAGCACCACTTCTACCTAAATGAGCCTGCTCTACCCACAGGTCATTAGCAGATGAACCCCTCGTTGCAGAAGGATGAATGCACGACCAGGAAACCATGATCTCACAACTCCTCTATCAGCTGGGTACCAGCAGTGATGACTGCACTGCACTCAATCTCTTTCCAGCCAGTGATGCGAAGGACGAGCAAGGAGAAAGAGGAAACCTTTCCTCTTGAGTAGTACCTTCCAGTAATGTGTCCTGAAGATCTTTACCAAAAAAGCTCTGGGCTCCTGAACTTCATGGACCATGGAGCTTCCTTTCTTCCAAGGGAGATAAGGTGAGAAACAAAGAGGACCTTGGAAATTTGGGCGTTGCATGGGCATGAGCAACCTGGACTAGTGGGAGGTGTCCCCACTCATGGCAGGGGGGTTGGAACTTGATGATCTCTAAGGTCCTTTCCAAGCCAAACCATTCAATGATTCTATGATGCTGTGAACTTTAGACAGAGATGGAAAATGCTGCTTACTGCCCTTTCGGCAGGGAATTCACAGCGGCTGGTCTGTTGTGCTCCCCTCTCATTGATAAAAGCTTTCCCTTCTCAGAGACCTTCTCAAAGAGCTAAGTGCTTGAGGGATGCCCCCAGTGCGTTTGCAGCTTTGCCCCAGTAGTTTTATGGTTATTGGCTATTGCTCCAGCTTTCTCAAAGGAAGCCAGGATTAAAATAGCTTTCTATACTCCTGGAGTGCCTTCCATCATCCCTTGGCAGCAGTCAGCCCTCCATGTCCTCTCGATGATGTTACTGGCATCAAGCACAGGGCCCCACCAACCCCAGCTCTCTAATGCACTTAATTAAAGCAGAATCGCTCAATAATTCTGTTGTGCTTTCCTGGGCATCTGGTCATTCACCTCTCACGTGCATAGGCAATTAATTTTTAGGTTGTCAGTACAAAGGGATTGAAACAAGAATATTAATTCCAGCCCAGCGGGAGGAAAGAAAAAAGTTTTGCTGGTGTGCGAGTCCACCTGCAGGGCTCTGCCCCCGGATGCCGAGTGCCCATGATGCCTAAAGGCCTCCCAGAGTGTTGAAAGTTGGAAATGAGGGAAGGTTTTTGAGATAAAACAGTTCTCCCCTTCCTGCCCAATTCCATTAATATTGTGGATAAATTAATAACCATGTTCCTGCCTGGAAACCTCATCAAAATCAGTGGCCAAGGGTGCTACATAAAAATAAATGCCAGACCCTGCTGCAAGGAGCTGTATGTGGCTGTTAGTGACTTGTGCAGAATCACACAGAGACCGTGTAGAAATCCCAACGCTGAAATGCCTGATTTTCATTAGTTTATCCCCTTTCTCTCAACCTTAAAACAAAACAAAACAAAACAAAACAGGCAGGCAGTATGGAATCATCATTTTCCCCTGGTATTTATTGAAATGTCATTTGAATGAGACCAAACAATGCTTTCTGTTCCTTTGGGTAACTGATACGGACAAAAGTCCATAAGAACAGGAAAATTACAACTCTGATCTAGTTAATGGATATTACAGGCACAAAATGCTTTCAAATGCACACAATTATTTTTATCTGCTAATTGAGGGGGTGAAAGCTTCTTTCTAGGAAATATGGTAATATATATTGATCAGAAAAATGAAGCTTCAATAGCAAACCCCGAGCACGCTGCAAGGTTAAGGGATTTTAATTAATGAAAAAGCTTTTTTACGAAATGGTGCCACCACTCAAGGAGACTATACACTCTGACCTCCAGTTAAGTGGAGATGCTTTTTAAATATGACACTGGTCATACAAGCATCACTTACTCGCTTTCTCAGCCAGATAAATGTCGAACAGACCTGCTGCCAGACCAGGCTGTCCTATTCTAGGACACCTCTCACTGTGTCTGGTGGGAGGTGTCCCTACCCATGGCAGGGGGATGGAACTCGATGATCTCTAAGGTCCCTTCCAACCCAAACCATCCTGTGATTCTATGATTGTGTCCTGCTTGGGTGATGGGTACCCACTGCTGAGACAACCACCACAAAAATCTCAATCCCAGATACAAACGTCTTTCTGGCATGCCACAGATCTGTGAAGTCATCAAGCAGCAATCTAAGCATCTGGGTGGGACAAGATCAACACTGGGGAGTGAAGGTCGATAAGATGTGCCCAAAAGCCCATGTCAAGCAGCTCATGGTATCAACTATTAGCACAAGATTAAGAACAGAAGGTGAGGAGTGTAAAACCATGTGCACATATGCACGTAGTGAGGTAGAGGAAGAACAGATCTGTAGATATAAAGGAGGTGGGGACTCTGCATATCACATATGTTTCCAATGCACATATTCCATATGTTTTGGGAAGGTTACTTCAAGCTCTACCCAGCTTTGTTGCCCTGGACTGAACACGTATTAGCATTGGCTGTGGCCCTGGAGCATATCTGCTCATTTAATCTGCTCAAAAGCAGTGTGGGTCGCGCAGTCTGAGCCATTCTGAGATGAAAAGAGAAGCCGGTAAGTAGGGACAACTGGGAGATTCGTTCCAGAACTTCACTCCTTATCTGAATAAATTTAAACCAGCAATGCAGATGTACTCACAAGACCTCTGCCTTCTACTCCCGAAAACAATCCCTTTGCATTTATTTAAAGTCCAGACTCCTACAGCTATCAGACGGCCAAGCTGCCATTGAAATTAAAGCCTTCTACCTCTCCTTGTGCACCTGGATTTATTTTCTAACTCCTACAAGCACAAACAGAAATATAAATTAGCTTTTTCTATCACTTAGTTTGAAATCTGCCCTGCTCTTGCCTTGCAAATGGCAATATAACGAATTTCAGCTCCAATCAGAAACAAGTGCTTTAATTGTTCAGTATATTAGTGCTCCATTGTTTACAGGATCTTTTTTTTTTTTTGAGGAGGCACAGTCAGCTTAGACTGAGTCCCAAATGGATGGTAAACTGGCAAAATCTAGCCTGCAGCAGTATTTTCGCTACCTGAAAGGTAATATATTTACTTTCACCCCACCGGGATTCTTCTGCATCTCAGAGCTGTACAGGACAGATGCTGAACTGCCCAAGGTGGCAGAATTATCATACCAGGGGGGCAGAACGGAGTCTTTGCTGCAGGATCTCACTGGTTAGTTTGAGCACAGAAAGGCATCTAGACATGTGTCTTTTATTAACAATATATGGCTACAGACCCACCTAAAATCTAACCCGGAGGTTTTTTACCTAGTAGGACAGACCAGACCCACTCAACTCAGCTCATGATGGAGTGACAAGATTGTTCTGCCATGACCTCCCGCGGGAAGAAGAACAACACTGGTCATGCAAAATTGGTGATATGTTTGCATTTATAGAATCATAGAATCACAGAAGGGTTTGGGTTGGAAGGGACCTTAAAGATCATCCAGTGCCATCCCCTGCCATGGGCAGGGACACCTCCCACTAGCCCAGGTTGCCCAAAGCCTCATCCAGCCTGGCCTTGAACCCCTCCAGGGATGGGGCATCCACAACTTCTCTGGAGAAGGGTCATGGAAAGGCAAATGGACAAGGATTGCTCTGTGCCGAAAGGGATCACACCCAGGCTCAGCTCTGGGGCTCAGATGTGCTGCTGAGTTGAGAGGGTTGCACCCAGCAAAACGACTCGATGAGGCAGGGAGAAATAACCAACACTTACCAACCCTCCAAAGGGAGCTCTTCCTTCTAATCGTGTGTTTTTGTCTTGCTTCAGACACTGTGCAATGAGTTTGGGAGAGGCCAACAGAGCCCAATGGAAAATCAGAGAAAAGCAACATTATCCACGGAAACGTCAGACAAATATCGACTCCTCCACAAAAGGCTTACTCAGATGTCCTTGGAGAGTCAATATTTGGTGGGGAGCATTAAAATTTCACAGGCTCTTGGCCAAGGTGACTTTCTACAAGTAAGGACTGATCTTTCTCCCAGCAAACCTGCCCACCAAGCCTGCTACGTGTGGGCAGAGGCAGTCCAGCTTTTAGCAACCCCTCATCTTCCCCTGCCTGACAGCAGAGCAACATTCCTCTGCTAGAGATGAAAATCTTCCTTCCTGGGGGATGTTTCCAAGTAACACATCCAAAATCTCAATAAATCCATAGCAAAGGCAGAAAAGAAAGGGCAAGCCCAGACACCATGGTGATGGGCACTTTATAAATACAGGTCAGAGAGATCGGTAGGTAGATTTCTGGCATTTTTAGCTGATGAACTCACATTCTGTAAAGGCTGGACTCACTTCTAGCTGCAGTAAAAGGGAGATTTTGTGCTCTGTGGGAATTGTCAGTCCCCCAAAAGCTTTCAGAAGCTCGGGACTGCATTTCCTGTGCATTATGTCCCATTATGCAGATGCCTTGAAGTAAATGTAAATCACATCAAGACTAATTGTAAAGGGCTTTTGCTTGTGAGAAGCAAAGTGCTTTGAGATGGCTCCTGATGATCCAATGGCAGTGTTGTGTCTTCGCCCTCTTCCCCTCTCACTCTGCACCCTGCCTCCATTCATCCACACATCACGATGTCCGGAGCTCTCATAGACAAGGCCAGCAGGGCTCGCTGGGTTAATTAAATCAGCATCGTTTGCTGTCTGGACCTCGAGTGACAAATGCATTTCCAGCCTTGCCCCTTTTTGATTTGGTTTTCCCTTCTCTTGTTCACTGGGATAGAAAGCACCAGCACTGCGTTAGTGCATTAAGCACATTTTCACTCTGCTTTAAGACTTTCCCTTTCCTGCTTCCCTTTCCTGGGCTGTTACGGGGCAATAAGATGTCAGGAGATGGTTGGGAAGACTGAAAGGGACAGTCCCCCTCCTTCCCACTCAGGCTGTGAATTTGAGGTTAATTTTATTAGCCCAGCCACTCCATTATCCAAATAGTCCCTCACCAACCTCCCGATGCATTTACAGATGCATTAGTGTAATGGTACCATGCACCATCAAACACATGCTGCCTTCCATCCCAAATGTGCTCTGATAAGGTGATTCTTACGGTTTTGTATATAAATATATATGTATAAAAGTATACACTGGAGGATCCAAAGGTTTCACCAACTTCAGACGATTTTGAGCACACAGAGGGCTTACAGAACAAGGTTCCTGTTTTGTAACCCCCTTTGAGGTCCTGCATAAGCACGGATATATATTTCCAGAAAGCTGCATGTCGGTTCATAGTGTGACAGGTAGGCTATACGCTTTATCATTTGGGAATGTTTACAGCTCAAAAAAATAAGCCTGATTCCCTGCTTTCTGCCTTCTGTACTTTGAAGTTTGCAGAAATCTGTCTAGCCCATGCAGGTGGTGACTTTCTTACGTTAGTGTGATGCTGCCTCTTCTTTTAAGCTGGAGGAGGAGGGATGTAACTCGGAGGAGTGCCAGGTAATGCCTGTGTGACATGGCTTTCATAGAATCAGAGAGTCACA
>VZTO01021375.1:2922-15927 GCA_013400615.1 Syrrhaptes paradoxus
ACTACAAATGCATAGACTTTTCATGCCCACGCTCTCCTAATCCACCACAAACAAAACTGCAAGCTTCTGACATCCTCAACAAAAGCAGCAGACATTCCCTGTACTTCAGGGCAAGGGATTAAAAAGTTTCACTGAGAACACCACCATGTTCTGCAGTGATAAATGGAATTCTGATACATGAAAGGATGGCAAACATAAATGAGTCATTACATTTAAACCTAGAAGACAAGAAACAAAGTAGGGAATAAACAAAACAAAACAAATGGGACCTCCCCTTCTTCTCTGCTCCTCCCCTAAAAAAAACCCAAAAACCCCTGTTTTCAAAAAAACCCTAAAACTATCCTTGTTTCTCTCTGGCAGTGATGCGCGAGTAAAACAGGTGACAATACATCTGAGTAATTCAGCTAAGGTCAATACATTCCTTTTGAAACAGGTTTGAAGAGTACTTCTGTCACTGCTTTCCTTCCTCTCACACTCACTAAGAACCGGTTCCGGTTTATGATACTGATCTCTCACTCTTTGAAAGGGTTTGGGGGGGGGGGAAGTCAAAGTCAGTTTTGCCCTAATTTTATCAGCAGTAGTCACAAAAAAAATTGTCTAGGCTATTTGAACACGTAGATGTATCTTGAACAGAGATGACTTGATGAAAGACACTGAAAACCACCAGATATGTACTGAACTCTCCAGTTTAAAGAAAAGGAATAAATAACACACTCCTTCTACTCCCAAGAAATTATCATAAGAGTATTAGAGCTTGAGCCTTGAATCTCAAAAGTGGAGAAGAAAGACCTACTTAGCTACGCTGTATGTAAGCAAGCAGACAAGCACAAGGGCTCATCATTTAATTCAAGCTCTTTGTAGGGTCTCTATCATAATACATGACATCATATGAAGGCATGCAAACAGTTACATGGTATTACATTCAGCCTTTATCATCTTAGTGGAAAAGAATTAAGATTAGTTGTAACAATTTTCAAAGAATGAAAAGAAATATGAGCCAAACAGAAACATGAGGCTCATGGAATTGATGCAAGAAGTTGCAAAGCTGAAAAGACAATAGTGAAAACATAGATTTTAGAAATAACTTTTAATGATTCTCAAGCTTTGACACATAACTCTGCCTGCAGAAAAGCTACTTGTTAGTCTAGACTGTATCTTCATGAGTTTCTGTTAAACTGGAACAGCTATGGTGTTGCAAGCAAACACAAGCTCAAGAGACAGAGTTCTTAAATAGCATTGAAATCAGCCCAACTGGGGGAAGGATGACAGACAATACTTCCACCTTTAGCATTTAACTAGGATTAGCAGGCTGTCAGAAGTTATGAATAAGCACAGTTTCCTAGAAATTATCTTGCTTGGAAGGCTCCTGATGAACAGACTTCCTTCTCCTCTCAAGGAAGTGCTTATGATTATCAGAATAAAAAGCAAAACTACAGTGTATTTTAATACTACAGTGTATTTTAGGCTAAGAGGGAAAAATTAAAGTATTTCGAATATTTTTAATGCATCTAGTTAATTATAGAATCAAGCTTAACTATACCATTTTGTTTTTTCCCAAAAGGTCATCTTACTTCAGGAGAGGGGTGAAATGGATTAATGGGTGCTAATGTTTTCCTTATCTAATACCAGGTGTTGTTTACTGAAGAAGAATGGCTACAGTGTGATACAGCTTTATTTGAATGTTTCTTCTGGAAATGAAGCAAAGGAAGAGAGAATATTCCACTGAGGTGGAAAAAAATTGTCTGTGGCTGACTGACAAACCTAGAACTTGAAGTAGTGTATACATACTACACTGAATATGTACTTCACTGTTCATGTACTTCACCAAATATTTTGGTTCTTTCTGTTCCTGGATAAAATGCCAGAAAAACTTTACTCAGCAAATACATTTCAAGACATCAGGCAGTGGTTCAGCTGGCCATTAGCTTCTGATACGAAGACTTTTAGCAAAAGAAGTTACAGTGTATTTTTATTACATGATTCTTGAATGAAACAAAATAGAACATGAAATATATGCACGTATTTGACGAAAATATTTGGCAAAACATTTAGACGAGAGTTTAGTTGCATGGGTACACTTGTTTAGCCTACTCAGTTTATTTTCCTGCTTGATACCTTTAAGAAAATGAGCCTTAAGCAATTGTACTGATACTCAAAGCACTGCACTCTCCCTGGTAGCTCTGAATCTGTTATCCAGGTTCAACCCAATTTAACAGAAAAATTGAGATCTCAAAAATTATTAGTTTATTTTGCAAAAGCAAGTAGCTTAGCAAATAAAAGATCCAAATTAGGGTCCCTGGAGGGTATAACTACAGAATAAGCTAAAACTGTATTTGTATTGTGTGTGAGAGGCAAGGATAAATAAGGAGTTCTAAGGAGCTAAGTTCTGGTGGTTCTTTATTGACTATGCTTATACAGCCTCATTCACATAAGCAGGAGAATCTCTCAAAACTTGTGTCCACATACAGAATAATTAATTCTGGAAGGAATCTCTGGAGGTCATCTAGTCCAAAGCACTGCTCCAGTAAGCTTAAATTTAAAGGTAGACCAGGTTGTTCTGGGCCTTTTCTAGTCAGATGTTGAGTATCTGCAAGGATGGAAATTCCGCAGGCTTTCTGGGCCCCTGATTCAGGGCTCCTCATAGTGAAACATCTCCTCCTTACATCTATTTTAAACTTCACTTGCTGCAACTTGTGTTCATTCCCTGTTATCTTTTTCTGTGCACATCTGAGAAGAGGTTGGTTCTGTCTTCCTGTGGTTAGATAGCTGAAGACACCCCCTCAGACTCCCCTGTGATGAGACAACCCCTGATCTCCTAACCTCTCCTTGCATGCCTTGTGCTGTAGCGCACTGATTGTGGTAGTGACCCTCTGCTAGACAAAATCCAGTTCTTCAGACTCTGTCTTCCTCTGGGGGGACCAAAACTAGACACAGTGTTCTGGATGCTGCTGCCTAAGTGCCACACAGATGGCAATAATTGCTTCCTTTGGTTTGCAGTCTGCCCTTTTCTTAATGTGGTTAATCTCCACCACCAAAAGGACACACCACTCACTTAAATTCAACTTGCTGTCCAGCAGGAATCCAGGTCCTTTTCACCAAGCTGCTTCTCAGCCTTCCGTCCCAAGTGCTAAACTTTGTTGAACTTCATGAAGCTCCTACCAGGCCCCTTCTCCAACTGGAATTCCAGTCAGCTCCTCCCCCTGGTCTGTGGTCATCTGCAAACCTGATGGGGCAATGCAACCCATTCTCCAGGCTCTTGAAAATGCTACGGGGTATCAGCCCTTGCTACTGACTGCTGTGGAACAGCACTTGAACATTGGGCACATTTAGTTCTAAATTTAGACTCTGAACTGTTGACTTTGGCCCCAAAGGACCAGTCAGTTTTTCACCCAGACATCTTTAACCTCGTCTTCAGTTTTAAAAAACTAGGTAACAGTTGCACTGTACTGTTGAATAGACAGTGTAAAATAACCAACAATTTGGTTTTGACTGGTGACTTGGTGAAGAGGAAAATGGTTGGAAGCACTAGAGAAAAAAAAAATGTACAGACAGATCAGTGAGAAAGGTATGCAAAACAACTAATAGTAAAAGATCAAGAAGTAGTAAGAGAGCCAAGAGACAACTCCGGCAAAAAGAACACCAGGTTACATTGTGGCTTACAATATTTCAAAGCAAATTCTCTCTTCTAACTGTGGCAATCTCTTTCCAGCACAGATGGAAAATCTCCAGATGCATGTGTTATCATCTGAATGACTGATGCAGCTTGTAGCAGATCCCTGCAAACTTTGCCTTCTTCTTCCCCCCTACCTCACGATCTGATTTAATTCAGTGATGATGTATCTTTTTTGCTCATATCCACATAACTTTATTATCACAATAGTTTGATCACACTGCCATGCTTAAGACAACACTGTATTTTAAAATTAATTGAGAGAAATTGAGAAGGATACAAGAAAAATTGAAGAGTGTTAGACACAATACACTTTTCTAAAAAAAAAATAAGGAATCATGGCCTCTTATTTGTGTGAGCATCTGAATCCTCAAACAGAGGAAACAGACCTCATGTAGACAGAAAAAAACAGTGAGTGTATACAAAGCATTGATAAATTCATCTTATGTAAGAAATTCCCTGTTAGAAGAACTTGTAAAAATACTTGCAAAAAAGAGCTTAAGTATACATTTGAAGCTTGCAGTGACTCTTTTAGTTCTCCTAGCATTATCCTTCTAGGCTAAGAAAAAGGTTAACCTGGTATACATGTAAAGCAGACAGAGTCTATCTTCAGGTGTTACAGGGAACTCTTCCAAACTCTTGTCCGAAAAGGGCTCCTGACTGGCATTCAAGATAGCCCGCTGGTGTCATTTGTCAGTTTGGAGTTTCTCTCCACCCTCAGATCTGTGTTTTGTCATTTGACAATCCCATGAAGGTCATGATATTGAGTAATAACGGTAACACAGGTCAAGAAGATATTCTTGTCTCCTGCTTCATGAAAGAATATTTTAGATGAGGGACATATTAAAAAAAAAAAAAAGAACAAAAGCAAAGGCAAGCCAAAACATTAATCTTCCGTTTTCAACATTGTGCACATTTAACAACATTTTGTATCTAGTCATTATCTCTATTCCACTTCCATGGTGGAAATTATCACTGGGATCTAAGTCAAATTACCATGATTTACTGACAAGGTGACAGGATATTTGCAGAGATTTGCAAGCAGGAATTTTATATAATGAGTTCCATATACAATAACAACAGTTGCATAATATGGAAATAACCAGATCCTTAAACTAATGGGCTTATATGTGATTAATATATTAATTGTCCCATCCTTTTATCTTCCTCCAGCATTTAAACGAGCCCATCTTTCATCAGGTGTACAAGTTCAGTCACCTGAACACCTACAGTGCACTGACACAAGGGTTGTAGCCTCCGCAGCTGCAGAAGTCACTCCAACAGGCCCAAGTAGGTTTTAGAGAAGAACACGGCAGTCATTGCATTGTTTGAACACCAGCTAATCCCAGCCACTGCACTCTCATGGATCTATTTATCCAGTGCCTGAGCACTTTGTCCATTTGATTTCATTCAGAGTGAGATACTCGACAGATTTAAAACACAAACAGTTAGAAGCAGCAGGATTTTGCAGCCCCCTCAAGCAGCTGCCAGAAATGCTGGCCTCTGGCTTGCTCTGAGGCCGGGTGGGCACTGCTGGCACCCCGGCCCGGCCCGCTCCCCACCGTTCTCCGCGGGACGGGCAGCGCTGCCCGCCTCTCAGCGGGACGGGAAGGTGACGGGGGTCTGATCACCGGGGAACACCACCGGCCGGCGGCTCCGCCACCCCTGTGCCTACCGGCGGCCGCTTCTCCTCACAGCACGGCAGCCCCGACCCGCCGGCGGACAGCGGGATGCCGGGCCCGGGCAGGAGACCGGGAGCCGCAATAGCAGCAGCACGGCCCTGCGCAGCCCCCTTCCCCTGCCCTTCTCCAAGGGCACAGAAGAGGCCAGAGGGACCCCGCGACGATGCGGGAGAGGGAAGGAGCGGAAGCAGCGGCTCCCTCAGGCCGCGGGGCCGCCGCCAGCCCCCGCATGTCACAGCGCCCGGGGCCGCCCCAAGCCCCGCGATGTGCTCACCAGGAAGCGAGTGGAGCTGGTGCCCTGATCGAAGGAGCCCACCAGTGGCCCCAGCACCATCCGGTCCGAGGCGGCCATGAGCCCCGCTCAGCCGCCCGTTGGGTCCCCTCAGCGGGCGGGTAACAGCCGCGCTGACACTGCCCGGCCAGCTCGCGGCCAGCGGCGCGTGGCTGCCCGCGAGATGCCGGCGCGGGGCGGGAGCCGGCGGGGCGGGGGGCGCTGCCACACTCATTGTGAGCCCACAGCCAACCAGCGCTCGGGGCGCGGCGGGGGCGGAGAGGCAGGGGGCGGGGCCGGGAAGCGCAGGAAGTGGGCCAACGGTAGGGGGGAGAGGGGTGGAGGGGATCACGTGACGGGCGGGCGCGCGGGGTCGCCCCCTCCCTCTCCCCGCCCCAGCGCCGGTGGCGTGAGGGGGGGCGTTGGCCGGGGCGCGGCGGGCAAAGGTTGGGCGGTGTGCTCGGGGCGGTCCCTGTGGCTTGGCGAGGGTCTGCGGAGGGGTGTGCGAGGTTGCTGGGGGAGCTTGCTGGACGAGGTTCCGGGGC
The DNA here is from genome assembly GCA_013400615.1 of Syrrhaptes paradoxus. Lineage (NCBI taxonomy): Eukaryota > Metazoa > Chordata > Aves > Pterocliformes > Pteroclidae > Syrrhaptes > Syrrhaptes paradoxus. Next base: position 9,091 of record VZTO01021375.1, read on the forward strand.
TCGCCAGTCTAGGGTCCGGCGGCGTTTTCTGGAGCGAAACCTGTTTCGCTTGTAACCGGGGAGAGCGGGAAGAAGCCCCTCGGGGGCCCGGGCGGCTTTCCCGGTGCAGCCGGCAGCGCCGCCGCCCTGAGGTGGGATCCAGCCGCGGAGGATGAGTGAGTGCTCGGGAGGTGCCAAGCCGGGATGGATGTCTGCTGGAAATTTTCTGTTGAGCGCGAATATTGCCGAGGAGGCGTTCAAACCTGAGTCACCGTAGCCATTGGCATCGGCTGAAAACCGTCAGCAGCCCCCGAGGGTCTTTCCTCTGCGTCAAGCAGAAATGCTCACTGGCTTAAAAAAATGGGATCGGGATGCTCCTTCCTTACTGCGTGCTGGTAACTAGTGGTTCAAGAAAATCTGCTGGTGTTGCAAGACCCGTGATGGAATTGCAAAAGCTAATAACGCCGGCTGAAGCACATGAGCTGTTACCTAGTGACACGCGTTGCCAATGAAGTCCCCCCCACAGATACCATTGAATAGATTTGTCTTTGTTGTAGCTCCCCATTAGTGGTAGTTGTCCAAACTCATGGTGTTTTGTTGGCATTGCTGTCTGATTAGCAAAGACTGATTGCTGCCACTTGGTAATATTTTGTGTGACATCTTACCCAATATTTCCGACATAGCCTTTTTTTCTGTTTGTTAGTACTTCAGCTAGTTGATCTAGGTGTTGGTTGCGGTGTGAACAGCACTATCTGCTAACGTATAATAGATAGCAAGGGATTTGGTAGCAGCCCATAATTACAAAATCTGAAATGCAACAAATACTGTTTAGTAACAAGGTCCATATTTTCAAGAGTGAAAGTGGTAAAACACTAGAACTACTTACCAAATATTATGAGGGATTTTTCTATTGTTCTAAAATTTTATAACTGAGACTCTGATCTAGGTGTTCCTGCTCCGGCAGGGGGATTGGACTAGATGATCTTTCGAGGTCCCTTCCAATCCCTAACATTCTGTGATTCTGTGATTCTGTGTGACTCGTTTTTTCTTAAAACTGAAGCTGTAGTTCAGAGATTAATTTGTTTGGGAGCATGCTGCAGCCGATAGAGAAGGATCCACAGTAGGTCGTACTAGAAGGTCATGATCCCTTCTGGCTTTGCAAAAGACCCTCCCCTCTACATTCTTCAGTTGTCACACTGTATGCTGCAGGCAGCTTGTACTCTTAAGCCACAGGTGACAACTGCAGCTGACTTGAAAAGTTTATGCAAGACTACAGCATCTCCATGTAGATTAGTGATTCAAGGAATTAATCTCATGGGATCTTAGTTAAGTCTGAATTAATTAGTATAAGTGTTAGGAAAAGTGCGGGTTTTGTGATTTTTTGTTTGTTTCTTTCTTTCTTTTAGAAACTGCTGTATGGTGTTTTGAACTTATTTTAACTCAAGATAAGACATGACAATTTCCAGCAAAGGTTGAGGTCTCTCAGGATCCAAAAAGGGAGGAAGGAATATCATGACCGATATTTATGCAAAACATGAAATACTACTGCACCTATGTAAAATTTATGGAGTTACAGAAATTTTCTAGAAGGTACAAATCTACCATTTTCTTGGGTATTCTTTAGCAGTGCCTGTGTATTTTCATAGATCAGGAACAGGAGGGGTGGCAGTGATAACCTACAACATTTCTTTAACTTGCATCAGACACAAAAGCAAGAGAGACAGAAGGGGGAAGAATTTTGTCACAAACTAGAATATACAGAGTCAGAGAGAATAGCTTATTCTTCCTAGCTCATTCAACAGTGTACTTGCCCTTCTTTTACATTTCTATTCAGTGTTTGAAGAGAACATTCTTTTCCTGTGGTGTTTATTATACAATACATGAGCGTTAATGTTTTCAGAGTTATTGGACAGATAGTGGGCACTGTCCCAAGGAAGCTGCCTGCAAGGGAAGAACAGGTGGAGCTGTGGCCATATCTTTACGGTAAGATGGTGTGAGACCGCACTCTGCCGAGATGGTTTTAAAGGGATTGCCTTCTTTTAAAGGAAGGATCAGGGATATCTGTGTGGACTGATTTCTTCTGCTTCTGGCTCAAATATTGAGGCAAATCTACACAATGCAGCTTAAGTTGTTAGCTATTCTGTTCCTACAGAAGACCATATAAAATGAGAAAAAACCCAAAGCTCATATCTAGCAAGTGCTAGTTGTATATGTTATTCATGACAGAGGGAGAGATTATTGAAGTTGTACTTACTAACGTAATCTTGAGCCTGACAGAAATAATGGAGGCTCCCATTCATCCTGGAGAACTTTATTACAACAAAGTTGAATTCAGTTCCCCAAAATATTACATTTATGAAGATGGCACTTGTTTTCAACTGCCCGCGCAATGCGGATTCCTACAAATGGTGCTCTTGTTCCACATGCAGCTTTTGACCTCCTGTGCTGCAGACTGAACTTGAATGGAAGTTTTCTCCAACTCTGAATATAACCCCACTGTTTTGGGTCGTTTGGGTTTTTTTTAATATTTTAAGGTAGTGAACACATTTGAAACACATTCATTAAGCACATAAATATTTACAACGCATTTTTCAGAGACAACATAATTTTGTTCCTAAAAAACTATTTTCAACAGCAAATAAAGCCAGTTGTTTGCTTTTGGTTTGTTTGGGTTTTTTTTGTTTTTTCTTTTTTTGTGTGTGTGGTGGTTTTTTTTGTGTTTTGTTTTGTTTTGGCTTGGATTTTTTTTTTCCCATTTCAGCAGAATGGAGGGATGTTGGTAATTAAATTCTGCTCTTTCTGGCTGATTCTTTTTTATTGACCTCAAGTTAAGGACAAAATGTGACTGTGTCAGGCTACTCCAAGCATGTGATGCTGTGTGAATTAAAGAGTGGATGCCAGAGTTCATGTCTTTCCATTCTGCCTTTTAGTGACAGAGAGTGCTTGGCAGTCAAATCCTGCTCTTCCTTACTGATGTCTGATCTTTGTGTTCCCCCAGGAAGAGCTGAAGGCAAGTGTTTTGCACTAGCCTGGAACAGGTGTACCTATAAAGGGTACAGTGTGCCAGGGTAATGAGTCACGCTGTCACATACACCCTTTTGCCTACTGGGAAGATGAGTGGTATGTGTGAGAGTGCCTACGCTTGCACACGTGGATAAATTCAGTGTCTCTCACTGGCTCAGGGAGCAAACACAAACAGATCATGACCTTGGCTGCCAATGCCCTTGCATTTATATGGATCTTTTGCAGTACCCGTATGCAGGGAACATTTTCATAGATCCAGAAAAAGGAGACTAGAATGAACAACTCTACGTTCTGTTTCCTTGATTTGTTTTGGAAGGTGTCCATATGCAGTGCTCTGTCACCATTTGGCAAGAACAGTTTTATTGTGAAGATATGACTGTGGTAATGCAATGAAGTGTCTCACAGGATGTGTTTTACTTCTGACCTGATATTAGACAACAGTTTTCTCTGAATGACATTTTATATTTAGAATCGCTCTCACACTGTTGAAACCCTGAGTGGTCATTGCAGTTGCTGTGTTTCTGGTGGACAAACATAAAACTTAGATGAAATAAATTCACATTTTAAAGAAATAATACTAAGCACTTTAAAAAGTATCTACTAAGCTGATAAATGTTTACATGCACAGTATTATTCAAATCAAAATGGGAAAATCAGAAAAAAAACCCCAAGCATTCTTAGGAATTAAAATGAATAATTCAGAGAAATATTTATTAGTGATATAGTGGATACTCTGTGCTTCAAAATCCTTAACTCTCAGATACTTGGTCCAAAAATATGACAACTTACTGCAAAATTTCCTCCTGAAGGAAAATGCACACTGCATTAAAGGGAAGCATTAAAACTGAGTTGGATTTCTATTGGTTTCATAGCAACGGTACTCTGCTAGCTTTTTTTCTTTTAATTATTTTTATCAAATGAATTAATCTAGTTCGTGCTCCATAAACAGATGATATGACCAGTTCTCCTGTGCTCATTCTCTTCTTTACTTTTGCTTTCCAGTTAGCAGAGGCAAAACATCTTCTGCTCATATAGTGTACTTTTTCACGTGTATCTTTTTTGCACTGAATAGTGGATATTTCCAAAAATAAGCTGAAGTGAAATTGCCATGTATAACAGTAGGATTAGAAAAAAAGGTGAATTGCTCTAAATACTGATATTTGATTTTTGTCTCTAAATCTTGACTCAGAATTGAAAATTTAGTGATGCACGCTCCAGGCTCTGGTTTCCGTATGTGGTGAAGATATTAAAAGCAAGAAACAGAAGTGGAATTGTGCGGGAACCCCGAGACTGTCACTACACTGGATTTAAACAAGTTCCATTAATCCTCCACTAACCTGAACTCTTATATCATGCAGAAGAAGTAAAGTAAAGCAGAAAAAAAAAGTTTCAAGTGAGAGTTGCCATCTATTCACAGAGAGTATAGAAGGATCATGTTTATTAAAATATACTATCAAATATATATTCATTTTGTAGAAATTTATTTAATTAAGGAAAATACATATTTAGTAAATGTAAGAAAATATCCCATACTTTTGGTTTTCTCTTTCAGTTTGGTTATTGCATGCTGAATTGCTGTGCAACATTCTCAGAAAGGGTACTGAGAATTTAATACTGGTTATTATATTCTGGTCTAGTCATGCATTCTATGTAATTAGATAGCTCCAGGATCCATACGTTTCTTTGTCTATGAATTTAAAAGCTTTTGATGTATTATCTCTACAAAACCTCTTACAGAAGTGTAATGCTTCTAGCATTTTTTTTTACAGATATGGAGAAAGGCTCAGAGCTGTCCTGAGCAGAGCAGAGGTAAAGGAAAGCTTTCCTTTGGGTCTGAAGGCTCTGCATTCCTTAGCCACTGCCTTTCTCCAGAATCAGTAATTGCATTCCTGATGATCTCAGAGGGAACAGGACTGAATTATCTAATAATAACCTGCAGAGGCAGGATTCCGCAGCGTAAGTTGAGCTAGCCGCACCTAGGTCCTAAAAGGCGATGTTTTTACCACTACCATCCTGATCCCGGCTGTGCACAGTTTCTGCTTATTGTGCAATGGGTCTGGTTTTTGTTGGATGTCTTCTTGAGTTGTCTGAGCTCATTAATATGGCAGAAAACATACCCAAACAAAGTGAAAGCAGATTGTTTTCTGCCAAGAAGCTGAACTGACTCACTTACTGTAATGAGTGCCAGAGTTGGTGCAAAAGCAGAGCTTTCCACAGCTAGGAGCATGGGAAAGGTTAAGAATAAGCAGGAGATGATGTGGAGGAGACTGGAGACAGCATGAAATATTCAGCAACTGCAAGTTCTTATATTGCCTCAGCTGCTCACGGACCTTCAGTCTCCATATCATCAAATCAAATGTTAGCTATCTGTTAGGCTACAGTAGGCTACAGTAGGCTACACTATTGTCATGAAGACTGAACTATACTCTCTGTTTTTGAGAATAATTCATTGCAGTTTTCTGTTTTATATCATAATACTAGTATATCTCTCATAACACTGATGGGAGAGCTCAGCTATACAGAGGTCTTCTGCAGATTCTTTACGCTCTGGTTATATCCTAAGGCAAAGTGATAGTAGTTACCAGTAGCTGGAGTTCTTAGGGACTGGTCGGTATTGTACAAAGAGCATCTGATAGAGTCATATTTGCTCAGTTGTAAGAAGAGAAGNAAAATCTCCATCTTCAGGATACTCAAAATTCAACTTGGCGACAAGGCCTGACCAACCTGCCCTAACTGGTCATGCTTCAAACAGAACGTAGGAGCAGTTGGCCTCCAGAGATTCCTTCCAGCACACATGATTCTGTGGTTCTGTGACTTTTTTGGAGGGTAAATGCAACAAGCAATCAGTATTGAGTTCCTGTAGCCATGCTCCAGCTCTATGTCCTTTAACTCCGTGACAGGTCTGTAGGTAGACATCAGCCACATGCTTTCAGTTCCTCTCCATTTGTACTCTGAACAGAGACATCCAAGGAGGAATACAGTGATTCTTTCTTCCGTTTTAGAGACTGGACGGCTAGGAAAGTATACAATTTCAGCTAATCTGCTAGTACATTTGGCTACATTCTTGTGTAGAAGCATGATATGTGTGTGAAAGGATACTCCATCAGAAAAACAAGCTTGTTAGAATGATCTTCTGTAAGTACCTAAATGTCTCCTACGTTGCAAGTGGAACTGCTGATAGCTGTGGTGGTTACTTCCATACCCAGGTCATCGAGGACTCAGAAGTAATGCAAATCCCAACCTCAGATTTCACAGTGTCAAGGAATTTCTGACCAGAAGAGGATCATGGGACATGGCTTTGTTTCAGTTTTTAACTTTTGTGTAGATTTTAACAGCTGAGGAATGGGTAGAAATTGCTACTAGATTAATAGTTAAACAAGTGTTTCAAAATAAAGGAATAAAGACTAGAAGCAAAGCTTGATATGGTAATTGGATAACCCAGACTTAAGAGTTGCTGACAGATTAAAACTTTTCCCCTGTTTTTATCTTTTTATGTGTTTGTGAATTTTCCCGTCATTTCCCTAGATGAAAGAAGAGGGTAGGTGTTAAACAAAAACTCTGCAGTCCCAGCAAGGACTTGATATTTACAGTCCACTACTTCTGCAGAAGATCACCAAGAAGATAAGAAGAGTCCAGCAGAGCCTGATTTATGGGTGAAGACATTCTGGAGAGATTGGGTGTTGGATATTGTCCTAGAAACCTTGTTCAGTGTTGCTGACTCCTCCAGCAGTACTGTAACATTTGGGAATACCTTCCACAAGAGATTATGAAAATACCCTGAATTTGTGTTGTGAATCTAGGTGTTCTGTATGTAGGGTGAGAAATTATTTCTGA
>VZTO01021377.1:7545-19535 GCA_013400615.1 Syrrhaptes paradoxus
GGCAATTAAGAAGCTTGCATCAATCAAAGCAGCTAATCAGAACAAAATGCTGGTTTCTGTCTCCTGTTCTGTTTCTTTTTGGATGGAGTATAGTTGCTGATATGTATGTTGGTCTTCTAATCCTTTAATGGGGACACAGGCTTTTGAAGACTGCCTCTCAGAGGTGCTATTACCAAATATATGCTTCTAATTTAAATTCTCATGCCATATTACAGTAGCCTGAAGCAATTTTAGGTGTTGGGTTTGTGAGAAAAGCCCAATGTTGATGTTTATCAGATGACCTTTTGAAGGGTAATGTGGGGGTTATCCACTGGCATGATTAAGACCATATGTAAAACACTTTTCCCAGGCATTTCTTACTGCTTTTCAAAATCCCATCTATTTTTACCCAAATTTAACCAGGTACCTTTCTTCTCTAGTATGTTTATGGGCATTATAAAGCAAGACTGAAGCACAGCGTTTGCTCCTTTGGAGTAATTTATATTAGAAAAGTCAAGAAAGCTTGCATACATAAATATAGTGTCAACACAACACTATTACAGATAAACTTTCTTTTATTTTTGAACATTTCAGATATTTACAGCTATTATTTTCCTTTTTCCTCTCCCCTCTATTGTCTCTTCTTACAAATGCTTCTGGAAAGACTATGGAGAAGTGACTTCTCTCTGTGAGGTTCAGCTTTTAGTGCTGAATCTGGATTGATACCAAAACCCAAGGCTACCTGCAGCTAAGCAATTCTTATGCTCAATCTCAGCTCTCTTACCAGAGGTATGAAACATGGGCTTGGTCCTGTGTTCAAGTGATGACCTCGCAGTGATATCCTGCTATGGAGCTGCTAAGAGCTAGGGTTTGCGAAGAATCCATTCTCTCTGCTACAGAAGAGAAGGACAGAAGACAAATCTGCCTCAATGTTGTGCCTGTGAAGTATCACTTTTACTGCTTTGGAAGTTCAGTATTACCCTGACGGCTCATCATCTCTGTATAGTCCTTGCTGACAACCAGCTGCCAATGTTTTCTACAAGTCTACATTTTATTAACAAATATTGTCTTTTGTTCTCTCTCTCTTTTTTTTTNATGTTTGGGGTCTCTGCACTATCAGCTGGGACTGAACAAAGAGATGGTATGGTAAGCTTCACTGCAAAGCTGAGCTCAATACAGGCAGAAATATAAAGTCTAATATGGTGCTTTGATGTTGGCCAAGGAATCCAACCGGTGATGAGGCAAGCATTCACAATAACTATGAACCCTTTTAGAAGAGGAAATAGGGCAAGTGCCTTATGAAGGCTTTAGGTGTAAAAACTAGACTGTAAAGGACTTTTTCAGTGGATCGGGACCTAGTCATTTTTGTTCATGTAAGTAGCTGTTATGAGCCAATATTTTGAGGTAAGGTTACAGCATGGATTGTCTAAAATAAGTGCACTTTGGTACAGTTAATACTGAGCATCTGGTGCTATTTTAAGGTTTTCATGCTCCAGATTTGTAGCTCATTATTGAGAAGGACTAATTACTCTTCTGTCACCGGCAGTCTTAGTGCTGAGACATGTTCAGGAGATACAGAGGAGAAGAAACTCAAACCCAAAGGTTGTGTGTGTGTCACCTTCAGAAAGAAAATAAGGGAGAAGTAGTATGTGTGATACCACAAAAGGTACTACTAATGCAGAAAAAAAATTAATTCCTCCTGACTTACTTGAGATTTCTAAGTATCAGATATTTTTTAAAGCTTGGTTTATGTGAAGGTATGCTGTACTCAGACTCAAGTTATTGTACTTAATATGAGGTTACACAGTGAAACGTTGGGCCTGTGACGTGAGATATCAGAATAAGGGGAGCTCGTGGCTCACTTCTGCTTGAAATGCAAGTCAGCAAGTGATCTCTTTATATCACAAAATGAAGCGCTTGCTTCTCTGGAGTTAGGATGCCTGTGTCAGTGCCCTGAGAGTACTAACAGGCTGTTATGTTCCTGCTTGGCCTCCCCAGCTGTCCCCCCACCCTGCTCCTTGTGGCCCAGGACCCCATTTCAGCCCAGCCTGGGACCGTCAGTCCCCTGTCTCATAGACACGTGCCATTTCGTTACCATCTGCAGTCAAATATCAGGTTTGGGTTACTGGGGGCTCAGTTGCAACCAAGCCACTGTGCATCCAACATGCTGCGGTAGCTGCTCCTACAAAAAAACAACTTCTCCAGCTTCTTACCTTGTGGAGTAAAGCAAGTGGCATTGCTGGCATGTACTGCAGGCTGAGAAATATGCACATGAGCAGTCACCACCGCACATCCAACGTGCACTTACATGTTAAGCCACAGGAATGTGATTATGAGGCAGAGCTTTTCATCGGCTTATACTACAAAGGCAAAATACTGCCCCCACTGAAGTCAGAGGCAAAACTCCTGTTGGCTTTGACACAGCCAACATTTTGCCCTTCTGATTGCTGACCTCTGAGCCTGCAAGCCTGGCTGCAGAAGGTGCAGTTCCTGATTCACCTATCGCAGAGGACTGGCGAGCTTTTGACTTTGGAGGAGTTTGTGGCAGTGCAATAACCATGGAGGCCAGCAGTCAGGTTTTGCATTTTCCATTGCAGTCACAATAGCTACTTCTCTTAGAAAGCATTATAGAGGTAGGGGCTTTACTGGAGAGCATTTATTGGATCTCCCTTTAGTCCAAATGTATGAATTATGTTCAAATAGCATAGGAATGGCTTGTCCATAAATTCTAGTAATAACAGCTGTGAATAATACTATCTCACCAGTTGTACTCCTGTCCCTGCTTTTGTTCCCCAGTAGCTTGCAAAAGCAATCAACATCAAATTTAGGGAGGGATTTAGTATGGGGATTTGGACTTTTTAATGTGAAAGAAAGCTTTGAAAAGCTCAGTCTTAGCAAACAGCAGCTAATAATAATGATAACAATAATAGAGATAAGCCGATTCATATCTCCCCACACAAAATATTTATATAATGAATTAGTTAATTGTATTTTATCTTCTTCTGATGGGTGGATTGCTAGCCTTTGCATTGTAGCAGACCCAGGGGAGCTCTCCTGCAGCCTGATAGCAAGAATATGTGTTATTTCATATTCTGTTATTTCCTTTGGGTTTAAGGTGGTGAGAGCAAATTCCCCTGCAATCAGACAGAAGTGGTTTTGCAGTGAGGAAGTCTTTCAGTGTTTGAACATCTCTTATCGGGGAGGGGACGCACATACACACATGACACCCCTTTATCTGCTTTTTGTAATTCAGACATTTACCATACATCTAGAGAGACGCATTGAAAAAAAAAAAAGTGAGCCCAAACATTAGAGCATACAAAAATTAATTCCAGTGTCATTTTATCTGCCTAAGTGGGCCTAAAAATAGCCTGTGGGAAGGAGGATCAGCAGCCTTGAGTGTCTGAGGCAATTTGTATCAATTATTTCCCAATGTACCAGTCACAAGTGAAAGCCCTTGCCTGAGTGGCTCCATTAGCCAGGTGTCAGAGCTCTCTGTTTTCATTTCTGGCTTTTCTGTGGGAATGGGGTGTGTGCACACCAAAAAACCCTGAGGAGGAACAGAGGCCTTGGCTGCTTCAAGAGGGTGCCCAGGGCAGCTCCGCAAGCGAGGTTAGTGCCTTTGCTCCTCTGTCATCACCAGTCCCTGAGAGCAATCACCACCCACCAACAGTTCCTTGAGATAAGGGTGAGACAGCTGGGAGAAGAAAGCCTTTGATATTTCCCTGCCTTGCTGAGTAAGTATGCCATAACAATAATACTTTGAACTTTTACAGCACTTTTTCATAGGAGGGTCTGAGTGCTCCGTGAACATTAATTCCCCAAGCCTCATACCACCCATTTGAGGAATAATTTTTTTTTATTATACCATTGTATCGGCCAGATCTTCCAAAGAGCTCAGCATCCATTTTGTCTTCACTAGAAAAATTTTTCTTTGCACAAAAGAACTGTAGTATCCTAGTTGCCACTTTAGATACTCATGGTCAATATCAGTAACATCTACCCAGCTCCTGCCCCAAAATGCTTATGTCCTGGGCCTCTGCAGTGTGCACATATAAAGCTCAAATGCTTGTAAACTGCATGTTTCCTGCTTATAATGCACAGGGACCCTCATGAGCCCCCGATGAGAATTTTTCTGACAAAGCAAAATTTTGTCTGAACCACCCTAGTTTTAGTCAGGTCTTTCTGTTGTCTGTAGCTTTTTTTTTTTTTTTTTAGCTAATGTAAAAAGTGACAAGAGAAGTAGATATATTAGTTTTATTCATCAGAACTCTCTTCTGTGATGCTATTATATTTGAAAACAGAGCAAGAACATACTTGTCACAGTTATACGCAGCCATACAATAGATAAATAAAAAGAGAGATGCTAAATCCCAGACAGCCATTGTATTTTGCTTTGGAAAAGCATACAATGTGATTAAACTTTGATTTTCATCTTCTGTCTGCTTTCTCAGTGAGAAAATACAGTCAAGGCCAATTCTGGAGTTGATATATCTCTATGGAAAGTTGATTTTAAAGTGGTGCCAAATGTCAGTGAAGAATCACAGTTAAGGTTTCCACACTAAGAACAACACTGTCTTGTAGGGAGGGTGAGCTAAGAGTGCACTCTGCAGCCCAGAGGACAGTTATACATGCTTTCCAGTTACTGGTCCATTCAGGGAGTGCATGTATTTTCATTTCTGTAAGGACACTATCTGTACAGCATTCACAGTCTTGAGCTCTACTCCCTGCTCCATGTCCACCCAGAGCATCCAAAGCGTAAAAGCTTTAAGCTTTACATGGGATACAGCATTTGAGTCCTGCTCCAAAGTCAAATAATCCACTGATGCCTTCAGCTTTCATTTCTCCTGATGTTACTGAAAATCGATGAATCCCCTTGGCCTGTTTAATTTTTGGGCACTGTAACTATGTTGATTTCTCCTGGGAAACACAGTTATTAGCTGTTCCTCTTCCTGAAGTATGCCAAAGCCTTTGGTCATTCAAATTCCATTAATTCAAGGCATGTAATTCATATGCTTGTTGAAATGACTCTGATATCTTAAAATTTAAAAGTAAGCTTCAAACATACAGTTGCTTATCCAAGCCAAACTTCTAATCTTTTGAGATTTGCTCATCACAAATCATAAGCACAGAGCGGAGGAGAAAAAAGGGAAATGCAGAGGGATACAGCCAAGCTAAAATCTGTCCGATATATCATCTCTTCAAGTAAGGCTGGACTAACATGGAAAATGGTTGAACTTCCTTTAATGTGTATTTCTGGGAAAAGAGAAAAAGACATTGAAGACTGAATTTTAAAGAAAAAGGCATGAAAGAAGAAACAGTTTGAATAATCTTTTAACTGCTGGAAAGATGTGCCCTCCAAATTACTTTCTTAACTTTTGCTGTAATTCAACAGCTCTGTTTCTCATAGCTCACATCTCAGAGAGGACCAGCAGAAGTGACTGAGTGTATAAGAACAACACTGGACAGAAGGTATGTATGGAAGGTGTTAATCTTTTTGCCATGTGTATAGGTATGTAATCACTTAGCAGATAATCTCCAATTTTGAAAAGACAGTAATTCATTTTAAAAAATGACCAAACTTACTGTTGCCATGAAACTCTGACCAGTTCATAGTTTAGCTTTAGTTCTCAAAAAATCCTCATAATTAGGTGAAAGGTATTCAACTCGTGTAAATCAGCATAACCCCAACTTTCCTTGCAACTCAGACAGCAGCTGAGCATCAAGTACTCCAAAGTGTATATCAGTGCCCACCAACTGAGCTGCTGTCACAGCTACTAAATGGTAATTGTCTTCCCTCTGGATAGTCACTGCATCAATAAGGCAACCGAAGGTGAAATTACAGAAATCAATCTGCCTCTCATTAGTGAGATGAATAGAAGTATGCTGGAGAGTGAGATTGATGAATGGGTGAAATGTGTTAAGAAATTATTTAGAAAAGGAATGGAAGGACGAAGTTAATACTTTTTCAGATTGTTTAGAATAAACTTCAGAGTACTTTTGGATAACGGTATCACATGGACAGTGTTACATGCATTCTGAGTATACACACTTCTGGATAAAATGAGTTCAGGGAAGATATGTCAGTCTCTGAAGGTGAGGCAGGTGCTTTTATATTTACAGAGATTTTTATAAAGTAGAGTTTTAAAATAAAAACCATACATTTCTCATACAATGAGCTTTGGAGCATGCAAGTGTACTGCAACTGAGCCACCAAACATGCACAAACATTCTATAGATACGGGATATGTGTGTGCTTTTATACTTGCTTGCACTTAAGCGCATACAAATAGCATGCAATTGCAGGAGAGCCACTTATAAATGTTTTTTTTCCTTTTTACTTCTAGGTAGCGTATTCCCATATTTGTAGCTCAAATTACTTGTAAGCAGCAAAAAGTGGTTTGTCTACAAGCAGAAATAGAGATGAGGAAAATTTTTTACCCCAGATACGATGATGGGTATATTATTGAAGAAGGTCTGGAACAGCTAGAGTGGACACAAGAAACAGTATGGCTGCGCTGCTGGGAAGCCACTTTTCTCAGGCCAAGTACATTGCATTTTTCACAACACAAATATATCATTGCTGCTTCTGGGACACAGGCCAGCTCATTTAAATGCAGTGCTCAAGAGATGGAGAAAAGGCAATTTGCCATGACACCTTTTCCGTCCTGCTGCTTAGCTCACTGCTACAGTTACAGATGGCCAACATTTGTGTCTTAAACATTTATCTTGCAAAGTATAGACTTTTGTATAAAAAGTGCTTAGTGCTGCAAAATATTTCCCTTAAATTTAAATTTTCATCGTGTTTCAATTTTTAGAAAACATTTTGAAATTTCAGATGTTTTTTCTCCTTTTCATCATCTTCCTTCTGTCTCGCACTCTGTTTCTGAACACTGTAGATGTTTGCCAAGGCTGGAGCATTCAGGGGTGGGGAGGGTTCATTTTTCTCTTTTTTTCACTTTGTAGTTATTTAAAGCTTTACCCATACTGTAAGTGAAGTGCATTCAGAGTTTGACTAGCACAGGTTCTCAGCATTCTGCTGCACATCACCATGAAGTAAGGACAAGGCAATTGAAAGTTTGTATTGGAATCATCTTTGTTTGTCCTTTACCTGCTCTGTCAGTGCTGTGAAGCTTGCAAAGTTACAAAATGGGTGTAAAAATAGGTAAGCATTTTTGCATTTTTTTAAATTTGGACATTGAGTTTTTTCTTGCAGTCAGTGTCAGATGGAAACTATTGTTGGGAAAGAAACAAATGAAAAATTTTACAAATATTTTGGGTAAAAGAATGCACTTTATCCCGATTTGAACTCTGAAATACAAATTGCTTCAAAATGAAATGAGTCTTTAAAAGATTCCACTAATTATCTCTGTGCCTTGTACACGCAAGTTGAGAGCAGAGTCTTGATGAGCTTTGGCTGAAAAGCAAGGTCTCAAGTTCACCAGAAACCAAGAAACTTTGTCTCTTCACAGTTGGGCTACATCCTGCTTTCAAATTCCTGGTGAATTGGAATTTATGAGAGTATTTTTTTAATGAATACACCAGAACATGTTGCTTCTCAAATAAAGCCTGTTTCCTGGGAGCTCCAGATTCCTAGGCTTGCAGCAGTCCTCAAGGAATTAAGATGTACATGGTTGGTGCTAAGTGTATTGAGATGTACCAGTTTATTTTTTTGACAGAATTCATTGTTAGGCTCAGTGGCAGTGTATAGATTTCAAGATGAGCTCCTTCAGCACAGTGAATCTGTATTTTACAACTTAGCTTTGCTTTCTCAAAAAAAAACTAATTCACCTGTCCTGGAGTGGCTGGACTTTGCTCCTTTCTGTTTAGAGTAGCAAAGACATTTGTTTAAAGATTGTGTTAGAATTTTTGACTAATTTCAAGGCTTGCACTGGACTGTGCGTGTATCTTGTGGTTTTTCTTTTTGCATGTGGGTCGCCTTTTTTACAGTGACACAAATTAGTTCAGGTCCTGCAGAGGTACAGTGAGAAAAGGGATGGATTCTGTGTGTCCCTCCAAAAGGTTTGTAATATTAAGGAAAAACCTGTTAAGGGAAAGAGAGCCTGCATCTGATAACAAGTATTTATTCTCATCAGGAAATTTACAGAGAAATGTATCAGCTGTTTAGGCACAAAAGTTAAGATCAGGCTTATGTGTGGGTCTTCCTATGACACTCGTGGATGAAGCTCTTTGAGGACAGCTCTAGAAAGCTGCCCTTGCCTTTCTTAACATGTGAATTATGGTTACATACTGCATGTACAAGGTGGCTAATGACTGCTTTTGCCAGATTTTTATAAGTTGTGGCTATTACGACCAACTGGCATTTTTTTGGCCATCCGTCTGAAGATAGGAAAGGCTGCCAGCAGTCGGACCCTTCCCATGGCTACATGCAGCAACCCCAGAGTGCCCCTGCTTTGTGTTGGGTTGTGTTCTGAGTGCGGGCTGGTAACCCCGCCGGGAACGGCAGCAGAGGCCTCACCACAGGGCAGCACGGGAGGAAACGCAGAACAATCGGCAGGGAAATCCAACCCAAAATAACAAGCTGGCCTCCACGAAAGAAAAGTCACTTCTTGAAAGCCACTATTTGAGAGCAGGGGAAGCTGAAAAAAGAGGGAGTAAAGGAGACTCAATGCCTCTACGGTTCCAAAGAATTCCTTTTTGTAAGCAAAACAACGAAGGAGAACAATGCAAATACTTGCAGTGCTTTTGAGGCAGTAGATTAATTTTTGATTTTTTTTTCTTATAGAAAGTAAATTGGAACTGCTCCCATGAACAATAGACATTGGCTACAGAAGAAAGTGTGAGCTTTTAGGGAGATTTAAAAATAACCAAAAAGTAAGAAGCACATTGGCAAAGCATTCTGTTTTCTCAGAATAGTAGGGAAAATGCAATACAGCCTCAATATTTGAGGAAGAGAAAGGCTAAGATAGCAGATTGGGAGACATAATGTGGTAAACTTCAAATCTGACAGATTTTGTTTTAGAAGCCAATGTTTGATGATAGGTTACCTCATGATGGGAAGAGTGAAACGGATTACAGACTTTGCCAGCTCTTTCCCCAAATATTTAAAATCTTTCAAAATATTGTTCTTCAGTAGACCAGTTTGTTCCAACAAATTATACTGTTGTGTACTGTATCTCAATTCAGTTTGGTGCTTAAAGCTGCCCATAACTGAATATTCATGGATTCCAGGCAAAAGTCATGGTTTGCTGTGTTCATGCAGTACCTCGCACAGGGCGCAAGAGCACAACACAAATAAAAAAAGAAAAACAAAACCCCAGTGCATTAACCTCAGCAGTTTTATCTTTTTAAAGGTGTTTACTTTGCTTTATCTAGCACTAAAAAAAAAAAAAAAAAGTTATGTTGGTGGTGCTACGTGATTCAGGGTTTTTGTACTGGTAAAGCTTATTTAATTTTTCTTAATGAAAATAAGCTGCCTAGTATGCCCTAATATATAGCAGTAAAAACTGGCTGCAGTGAAAAGGCTTTGGTGCTTTAAACCAACAATTTTTTATTTTAGTGTAGGCAAGTCTCCAATGAGCTAATAGTCACAAAAATGTCAATATTACAGCCAAAAGGCCTTTATCAGTTAGATGTTGAGAAAAAAAAGACATTAATATTTTAGTGTTAGCTATCTGTGTTGATAAATGCAAGTTTAATTACTCAGTATAGCTTTCATTAGTGTCCACTTTTCCTGTCCCTTGCTGGCTACACATTGGTCTGTACATTCTAGTTTTCCTTTGACTTTTGCAATTGAATTTCTTTGAAGTTCAGAATGACTTAAAACGACTTGAGGATATATGTTTTGTCTTGTAAATTTTCCTGGCAAACTGTGTCAAGCTTTTAGCAGAACAGGGATGACTGTAACTCTATTCCTTTACAGTAACCCCAGGGAACAAGGTAACTGAAGGGATTTAGAGCCTCCTCACTCTGAGGGGATGTAACACTGCACAACTGACTTGAGTCCTGGCCTTGACTGGTCTCCTGGGCAGAGCAACCCTTACATTCAGGATCAGACCCTTTGGTCCCCTCAGGTCAGCACAGAGGTCTTCCCCTGAATCCCTCCCTCAGGTTTCCATGGATGGACACACATCTGCAGCCTTCCTCCTTAGGAAACAGCAGAGAAGCTGGACAGTATAGCTGTAGAAATTTGGTTTAGAACTGCTCTGTCAAATTTTGGGATTCAAGTGCAGGCTTCAATGGCAATGCTAATGGAGTCTAAACAGCTCACTCAAATGTCTTCCAGGATGGTATGACATCAAAGACTACCCATGCTGATGGGTGGATGTGCACAAGCTTCTGTTGACCAGGGCAGAGATATCAACCCAGGACCAGATAAGCACCTTCTTCCAGCATGAATGAAGACTGAACCTACGTGACACCTGGAAATGGCCCTCTCCAGTTTAACAGTCAGGTAAGTTGTCCAGAGGCAGAGTGTGTGTTCAACATAATCAGAAGTCCTTCAAACCTTCAGGGCTAATGATCTTGCACCTTGAGAGCTACAGTATCATTCAGCTTTTTTCTCAGGCATATAGTTGTCTCCCAAATATTTCTCTTGGAGGTCTCTGGGCACCATGCCATGTGCATGACCAGGCAGGTCATCCAACTGATGTGAAGAGGGCTGCAAGTAGGTAGCCTCAGGAAAACACAAGGATTTTGGTAGTTTCTGAAGCCTGAGGAATAGGAAATGGTCCCTGAGCTAAAGAAGAGCAAGCACAGTCATACTGAGGCCTGGCTGTTATGATTTAAGGTAGCTTGGTGATTAACTGTAAAAGTAGGATAAAGACCACTGTACGACAGAGAAATAACTCTTTACGTAAGACATGATGCAGGGCACCATGTCAGGCTATCACTGCCAGATTTGGAAGCAGTCAGTGTTTTGTATGTCATGATGGAAACTTTTGAAAACTAAGAAGTGACACCTGGCAGTTTGTACACTGCCATCGTGCTCTCCTGTACTCCTCTCCTTCCCGCCCTGCTTGGGTAGGCACAACACTGGAGCAGCTGATTTGTCCCAGGTGGTTGTAGAAGGCAGCACAAGTTGCATAGATATCTCAGCAAGCTGTCCGCAAGCTCCAGCAGGACCTGAGGTCTGTGTGCACCGGGACTGCCAGACAGGGTCTCTCAAAAATGAGTAATGACTGAGACCTAAGGGACCCATCAGTATCAGCTTTGAGAACTGCAGTGATTTCCAACCAGTTCTTCTGTCTACACTTCCAACACTCAATCAGTCTAATTACTGCTGGGCCTTTGCCCATCATCTTATGAAATGCTTCAGAGGTTAAAGGGAGGTGGGGAGGGGTGGGAGGAAGATCAAACTGTGGTCTAAACCTCAGGAGGAAGAAGATATCTGTCAGGACAAGCACTTACCAGAAATGGTATAAAGAATCCTTGTTTACCAAATCTTTCAAGTCTGTAGCTAGTTCAAAGACCATCTCACAATCTCCCTCATTAGAAGAGCAAAAGAACAACTGAAAAGCCCTCAGCCTAACTAATTAAAGGCAGTAGCTTTGTGTGCTGTGGTGTGGCAGGAATTCATTTGTTGGATTTTTTTTTTGTATCTACCAATGGTAGAGGAAAATTCCTTCCAAGGTGATAATTCTGCCCTGTATTGAAATGTGAACAAAAGGGAAATTTCTCCATTGGATTTGGATTTATTCCCATCATTTGTAAACAGTATTAACACAAAGATAACACACGCAGTGAGTGTGCCATGAGTTACCATGAGTGATAAAAGATCTTAAGGCAGTTAGAAGGCAATTTGCTCTTCAACATACTGTTTTTTCTTGAAGGTGTATTCTTGAAGAAAAATGTGAGAGTAGAAAAGAGTTCAAATAGCATTGCAGTCCCCTGCACAGATAATAGCCAGGGAAGTGAAACACAGCTGAAATGCAGCATTCATCTGCAACATACTGAGAGTGTCAGTCAAGTGGAGAGGATGGAGCACTGCAGCAGCTCTTCCATTTATCATAGAATCATAGAATGGTTTGGGTTGGAAGG
Organism: Syrrhaptes paradoxus; assembly: GCA_013400615.1. Lineage (NCBI taxonomy): Eukaryota > Metazoa > Chordata > Aves > Pterocliformes > Pteroclidae > Syrrhaptes > Syrrhaptes paradoxus. The sequence continues at coordinate 19,525 of VZTO01021377.1, forward strand.
GACCTTAAAGA
>VZTO01021379.1:4091-35432 GCA_013400615.1 Syrrhaptes paradoxus
CTGCCGGTCGACTACAGTCCATGTGTTTTTTTCTCTTCATGCTGGCTCTAGAGGTGTGAGGAAAGCTCCTGGTGGCCATGCAAAAAGCCTCACGGATACTAATCCACATGTGCACATCTGCACTCCCAGGTCTGATACTTCCTATGGCTGAAGGAAAGAGGAAGCTACCATGATGTTACTCCACAAAGGAGTCTGGACAATAAGCAGTAATTTATATTTCTAAGATCTCTGGAGCAGCAAACATTTCTAAGATGTGCCCCCCCAGCAAATAGGGCCCAGCACTGAAAAGAAAAGATTAGCCTTGGCCAGAAAGAACAGTTTCTGAGCCTGGTTTCTCCTAAGAATTTTTATAAAGAAGAACTAATTTTGTTAATTCTACCACCTTACCCAGTTTTTAGTCAGATTCTGTGCTCAGATGAGCTGTTTTAGGCACTGTAACTCACTGGCTCAGGAGATCTTAGCTCAGATGCTGCATTTGATCTGCAGTGGAATTGTTCTTTTTGCTCAGTTTCCCAGCTGGGTTGCCTCCAGCACAAAGGGTCAAGTGAATTGAGTGAATTGTCCTTGGCTCATTCAGGATCAAAGCACAGGTTTTGCCTGTTTCTACTTTCCTCCACCCACGCTGTTAAGGGATCTCTGAACCTTTGATATCCATTTCCCAATAAGCGCAATAGGCAGTATTCACTGAAAGCAGCAAAATACACCCCAAGAGGTTTCCCCCCTAGAGAAGGGGGTGCTTCAGTTTACCCAAGCTGAAGAAGCAAGGAGAAGAAGCTGATGCAATGTGTGTTTTCCTGGATGGGCGTGTTGCTGGAGGACAGGGAGTTTGTGGGGCCAGGGGAAAGTGGAGAAGGAAAGGACGTGCCAGTTGGTGCTACGCAGGTAAGGAACTCTGAGCTTTCTGCTTTGGTTAGCAGTATCTCAACATGCCTTTATGAGGGCTGCTAAGCAGAATGGGTGTCTCATAGCAGCTTAACTTTGTCTCATGGTGCAATTCTGGGCAAGACGTTGATCTTCTGTCATTCTCAGGAAAGCAAAGAGGATACCTCTGTGTCTCTGAAGTAATCATTTTCAGTAAGGCATTATGGGACTGCCAAGAGAGGATTTGTTGCGAGTAGTACCTATAGTTATTTTATTAGACTGCACAGTACAAGAACTTTATGGGGTTTTTTTTACATTGCAGTGGGCACATTTTGCCCAGAGAAGCACCAAGTGTGGAACACTGCAAGGATGGAGTATCTTCTGGAAGAGGTTTGAACACCTCCTACCTTCTAAGTACAGCCAGTGCTTTTGTTTGAACTCAATGTCAAAACTCTAGAAAGGCCAACAGTTTTCAGAAAATGGGGACGAGAAAATTTAGACACAGGTATGACTGGTCTCATTTCTGCCATATTCTACTTTGTAAATTGCATTTTCTATCTAAGATGAGGGACTGAGGGACAATGGATCTGCTTTGCAGCATTCAGCTTCTACAAGCCTTGATGAATCGAATCAGGCATCTACTGCCATTTTTCATCTCCTTTCCAACCATACCGATAAGCTTCTTGCTTCAGTTGCCATGAATTTTGGGGAAATACAGGTCTAAGTTTTGTCCTTTGCTTCCTCAGCTGAAAACATTAACCACAGGCTCTAGAGACAGTTACCACTTTTTTTTCTGGATATTTAGATAATTTATGCAAGGAATCTTTTCAACAGACCTGCTCAAAATGCTGTATTGGTCAAGTTCAGCATCTACTCTGGGCAGTACAAGATTTTGATTCAATACCTACTCCAAAGCAAGCAGAGCAAATCTGAAGATCCCAGATCTCAGTAAGAGCTCTAACTCCTCAAGTTTCAGCTGTGGGGCAGAACGTCCTGCATGTCAGCCTTCCAGACCTGCCTGATCCCGTGTTTTCTGAAAACGCTGATGGAGCTAACCCTAAAGTAAGGACAGTCAGAGGAAGTAGACATCTATCTCCTTTGTATTAGGAGGACTTGGGTGGATCCGCAAATGTTCAGTAGCAAATAGGTGGATGTGGAGTAATATGTTCTCCAATTGCAAAGATTTTAAGAAGACATGCTGAGGCTTACCTATACCAAAACAAGGTTGTGATACGAAGCACTCCACTTCCAAAGCACAGAAGGGTTTTCCAGTCAGAAAATCATATGTTATTAAGAGTGGCCCATCTGAACTGTCTGAGCCTCTGTGCATTTGGCCTAGAAAATGTTGTCCAGGAATACAATATTTCATGATATTTCTTATATTTTCTGTGTGTAGTCACTCCTTTTGCAAAAAAGAGCCCTCTTTCTGTGCTAGTGTGTATTTCCTTGGTCCTTGACAAAACATAAAAGTAGAAGGGCTCATGACAATGCAAGGAAAAAGATCATTAAAATAACTTTGAAAGTTTAGAGTGAGTTTGCAGTGAAAGTTTGTGAGTGGGAAATGATGCATTTCTCATTAAGTCCAAACCACTTCTCCTGTCCCTGTTGATGATCTGCCCTTGTTTCAAACCAATTAAGCTAGAGCTAATCTCTCTGTTGGTTTGAGACATGCTGTCTCTGTTACATATAGCTCCTTTTGTGCACAAAGTCATAATGGATTTTTTTGTAACCTACATCTATATTGGAGAATAATCAGCTTTGTACAAACACAGAAGGTCTGGTTCCTGAACCAGGCAACTTTGAACTTGATTCAGGGCCAAATGAGAGAAAACTGAAAGGCTCCCAATGACTTACTTCACTGTGTATTAGATCAGGCTGTCACTGCCTACATTCAGTCAAGGACATATAGTAGCTAATTTAAGGCCTATATTGTGAATGGGATGAAAAGCACAATGGAGTGCACATTCTTTTTAACACCTGACTTTGGTGAAGGGTGGCTGTAAAGCTTCGTGGAGGGAGAGCTTTCAGAAGAAATTCCCAAGAATGAGCATTCAACATTGCTTGACCCTAAAGGAGTTCTCAGAAGTGCTTTTTTTTTTTTTTTTCTGGCAAGTAGATATAATATTGAAGGATCATTAAAAACTTGTTTGAATATTAATCAGATGGACAAATAAATTAAATTATCTGTGTGTAGCTTCAAATACTGCTGCATTTGTATGTACTTGGTGACAGATACATCTATTGTTAGAAAAACTCTAGGACATTTTTGACTGGAAAGCCACACAACTCCATAAGCAAAGCAGTTAAGCAGTGAGTATAAATTCTGAGGTAAAGTGGGCTTAGAAGGCTCACTTTATAAGCATCATTGTAAATGTGCTCTGCTGTAAATTTCCAGCTGCTTTCTTTCCAAGTATTCAGTTCCTGGGAGTCGTACCTGAACAGTGAGCGCATGGTGATACACCACCACCACCATGTGGTTATTGCCTGGAAAATAAACTGCTATGGAATACTTGGGAGCAACTTGAGCTGATGTTTTAAAACTTGTTATTGTGCTGTTAACCCTACAGCACTTGGCCATTATTATTTATCTGAGTTGCAACAGACTGTGAACACTGAGACAGAAAATCTGTGCTTTGTCCAAGCTCTTGTTCCAGGTCTAAAGTAAAACCAGGTGCAAAAGGAGATGTGCAGCACCAAATGAAGCAGTACTTCAGCATTTTAACCTGTCTGGATGTCCCTGTTGTAGGTTCTGATATGTCTGGGACATGACACATGCTGAAAGTGGAGTAAAGAGATTGTTCTTGCTGCTGGAAATAGCATGGGGTATTTTTCTCACGGCAGAATTTATGTTCTTTGGAAAACACATGCTTTAGAGAAAAGTACTGCAAAGTATAGCAAAGCATGACACTGTTTTGTTCTGGTGTTCCTGTAGAGTTTCTAACTCATTTGTAGGAATTTTTTCGGGAACAAAGTTGAGCCTGAGAAGGGAGGGGTGGGAGGTAGGTGTTTTTAAGAGGATTATAATGAATTCCTGAATGTGAATCTTTGTACAGCATTTTGGTAAGGCACTTGTATGTGATGGATCCAGATGTGGCTGCAAAGCAGACTAAAAGGCAGCTGTTGCTGTATTTCAAACTATGTGTTGTATAAGAGCCTCTAAGCAGAGACACTGAAGGAAAAGCACTCTAACATGCTATTGTGCGGTAGAGCCTGGCAGGGTTTTTTTACCTCTCGAAATAGTAACCACTTGTTCAGGTGTATTATAGCAAAGAGGAGATAAGTAACCATGCTCCAGGGATAAATTCAACCCCACCAAAAAATGCATCTGTCTAAATTATTTATCTGGTCTTTTATAGCTCATTACTCCAGAATGTATTTTCCTCTCATCTTTATGAAACTAATCCTGGAAGATGCCAAAGCATTTGGTTTTCACATGCCTGAAGGTGTGGAGCCATAATTAAGCTTTTCTCTGCTCTAATAGCTCGAGATCTCTTTTTCTCTGCAGCAGTGGTGCAATGTAATAAAAGTGCAAAATGATGGACAGAAAGCTCTTTGTATGGCAACATCACCTCAGTCATGTTTTCCTCAAGTGACTCTCTTAAGAGGATGCTCCTTTATGACACCAAGAACTTCACTGTGGCTTTTGGCCCTGACTCTCTGAACCGTAATTTATGGTGCCTTCTGATACCAGATACTCATTTGGGATGTAAATTACATGGGACAGGAACTAGAGCACTGCTTTTGTCTATGGTCCCTCCACAGACTTCAGTTGGGTCAGCGGTTAAGTGTATATTCCATGGAAATACACCAAGACTCAGACTATCCAAAATTAATCTCTTTTCTGGGATACCTTCCAACCTGTATATTGAATTTTTGTGAAGTTATGGATCTGATAAACCTGCTGTGCAGTAATCAGCTTTCAGAGTAGTTGTGACATTTAGGTGTTTGGGTCAGAGACACTAAACAAGGACCATAACCCCCACAACAGAGACTCTGGAAAAAAATGGGGAAGAAGGAGGGGGTATTGGACAAGAAATCAGCCATGCAGTCCTGGTGTAATAGTCTAGTATAAAAATACTAGCACAGAAGTATAGGCATTTTGCCTCTGGCACTTTTTGTGATGCTATAGGGATCCTGCATTCATTTCAGTTGTCAGGGCTTTAAACAGACTGTTAAGTGAGACAAGGTAGTAAGGAACCATACATGCTATTCAAAGGCTGAAGAATGATGCTTATCTTGATAGACTTGAAGAGCTCTATTTACTTAGTTTATCCAAAAGGAGACTGAGAGTCCTGGCAGAGCATCCTTCTAAAGGGCTCAGTCAGGGGAACACATGCACTGATGCAGAGGCAAGGGGAAGGGAGTGATGTTGCACTTCACAGAGCTTTCTGGACGTGGCTCTGAACATGCAGGTTGGGATTTAGACCCAGCAGGCAACTCACCACCATGCAGCTGCTTGCTCACTCCCCCCCACCACCACCCCGGGCTTCACTTTACTCTGTATTTTCTCTGCCTCCTCCCTCTGAGCAGTGCAGGGGGACAGGGAATGGGGTTGTGGTCAGTTCATCACGCGTTGTCTCTGCTGCTCCTGCCTCCTCAGGGGGAGGACTCCTCACACTCTTCCTCTGCTCCAGCGTGGGGTCCCTCCCACAGGAGACAGTCCTCCACAAACTTCTTCAAAGTGAGTCCTTCACACAGCTTACAGATCTTCACTAACACCTCCAGTGTGGGTCCCTTCCATAGGGTGCAATCCTGTGCAGGCGTCCCAGAGGGTTACAGCCTCCTTCATGCACATCCACCTGCTCTGGCATGGGGTCCTCCCCAGGCTGCAGGTGTATCTCTGCTCCCCCATTACCTCCATGGCTGCAGGGGCACAGCTGCCTCACCATGGCCTTCACCACGGGCTGCAGGGGAACCTCTGCTCCAGCACACCTCCTCACCCTCCTTTCTTCACTGACCTCGGTGTCTGCAGGGTTGTTTCTTCACATCCTATTCTTCTCTCCTCTTCAGGATCCCAGTAGGAGGTTTTTTTCGCCTCTTAAATGTGTTATCACAGAGGCAGATCCGCTGTTGATGACTGGCGTAGCCTTGACCAGGGACTGGCTGGGGTTCTCCTTGGAGTTGGGAAAGCTTCTAGCAGCTTCTCACAGAAGCTGCCCCTGTAGCCTCCCTCCCCTCCCACTACCAAAACCCCTCCACACAAACCCAGTACCATGTACTACCTAGTACCACAGCAAGAGACACATTTAGAGTGGGATCCACTCTCCAGGGGGAAAGCCACTGGTTTAGAGTCTCTTTTGTAGAAAAAGGCATAGCAAGAGTTCATGGTTCAGTGCAAAACCAAGATGGACTCAAATGATAATTAGACAAGTGCTTTTAATAATGAAGAAGCTTTGACACTGGAATGAGCCGAAGAGAACAGTAGATCTGCCAAACCTTGATACTCTCAAATCCAAGCTGATTATCTTTCTAGGAGATGGAAGGGACCTAAGAGACAAAATTCAAGGGCAGCTGGGAAGAAAAAGCAGTATTTGGATGGCAGATGAGAACTGACACATCCTAGCTTTAAACTGTATTAATATTTGCATATTCTAGGAAAGGGCTTCAACACAGAACATTTTGAGGAATGCCAAACTTTTATATTATTAGTAACCGACAAAATAAACACCACATGTATATCTGCTTTTCCTCTGCCTCAGGATTTTCAGGGAAAGAGTTAAATATTTGATTAAGCCACAGGAGAGACCTACCTTCATTATCACTTCAGCCACACGTCACTCTCTCACAAGCTCTTTTTCTTACATTCAGCAGTACTAAGGCAGACAATTTTGGAAAATCTGTAAGATCTGCAGAACTGTAGGTCTCTAAATCAAACTTCTGTCTACCTTTCCTTTTCCTTGCCTCCACAAACAACCTGTGTTTTCCTCTCAGCTTTCAACCATGGGTGATAGGAAATCCCTGAACTCAAGGCCTCATCATGTTTCCATAGATCTTGATGGATCAATTTGCCTTCAGGCATAGGTCCAGCTCACCTTTAGCCCCCCCAAAATGTTTTGGCAATTAATTTCAACATATAATGAGGCACGGGAAGTATAAGAAAATGGATCACTTTCAATTTTTAAACCTGTGGCTTAAAAACATTTGGTGCCCTTAGTTCTTTTGCTTTGAAAACCCATCTCTCAACTATTGTCTCCACATCTGCCATGATTCTGTGCACCTTTGACTATATAATTGGGTTTTTGCGTGGAAACTATTCTGTGCTGTTGATCATCTCTGTCACGCTTCTCTGTATGCTTTCTGGTTCTACTGCCTGTTGTTGAGCTGTGATTACCAGAGACACAGACATCTCTAGACACACCGAAGAATCTGAACATAATGTCATAATGATGTTTTCTTTCATCTACTCTTTCTTCAGTGATTCAATTTGCCTTTTCCAGAGTCACTGCATGAACAATCATTACAAGATCACTTTTCTGACTGGCAAAATCTGGTTTAGAGGCTATCACTGTATCTAGATAGAGTTGTATTTGTTTTTATTTATATTCATTGTTTTGGGTTTGTCTAAGCTGAATTACATTTGTTATGTTATCACCCAGCCACTCAGCAGCTTATGATTCTTCGACAGCTCTTCCATGGTTTATTAATTTTAACACAACATGATGTGAACAAAAGGCACCCTGTTTGCAGTTAACTTCTCTTCAACCAGGGTGCAGAAGGTTCACAGAAACTTGCAGCTACCTGCATTGCTCGGTGTGCATGTACCTTATAAAAGCTCAGAATTTACACGGATGGTTAAAGAACTGTTGGAGACAACACCACCAGCTTGAGGTGAGAGAGCAGCAGAAGAAAGAAAAGCCTAAATTTATGTAAATAGTTCTATTTCTCTCTAATTTTCCATTTTTTCCAGGCAATCTGGCCTGATAGGTGGGCAGCTGATATGCCTCTTTGAGTCCAACACCCATGATCTGACTCCAGAAATGCAATGGTTGAGTGGTTACAGGGAACTGTGGACTGCTCACTGTACTCTACTAAATTCTGAATCTTTGAGAAATATACTCTGTACTTCATCAAATTCATCTGCACAAGAGGCATTCACAGGGACTGCACTGCCCAGTGCTTATTTTGGTCACCATAGATGAAACATGCATGTGCCCTCCATGGCACTAACAGACTTTTCTGGCAGCATAGGATGCAGCTCAGACAGGGCAGGTGTGTCCTCACAGTGCACATGAAGCTTACTAGGATCTCAGTTATTTGAATTCACAAGATGCTTCAGCCTGTACAAAGCCTGGATGATAAATGAAAGTATAAATTAGCCAGTGGGAGAGAGGTCCTGTCAGTCAAGCGAGCCAGCTAAACTAATGTTTGAAAATAGGATTGTGCCAGTTGAACTGAGGTTGTTAACATGACGGTGACCGTTTTGGGGTTAAAATATGTTCATCAGAATACTTTGGTAAGAAGCATCCTTGCCATTAGAGGGCACCAAATAACTTAAAAATCTGCCTTCCCTTCCCTGAATCTAGTATTTGTACCCAACCTGTGCAGAGCCTGAGCCTTGAACTATCCAGCCACAGCTCGAATGGTTTTGCAGTCATCCTTCTTGTGTCTCAGTGCCCCCCACTAGACTGCTACCGTTTTGGCCTCAAAGGCAACCAGTGTGGCTGGCAAGTTTTTGTAACTGTCAGATTTCAGAATGGAAGACGTCCAGCCACCTGCCTGCCAGGGGGAACACAGGGAAAATCTTATTTGCAAACATTTCTTCCCCTGGCAGGCATATAGCCTTTGGGGATGGAAGCTACACTGTGCAAACAGCAATAAACTTGTGAGGTTTGAAGGACATGACAGGGAATGTCACCTATTAAAAGATAAATAGGCTGAAAAATATGAGAGTGGATGGAGTACAGCTGTTAGGATGCTGCCTTACTGCTGTTATCCTTAGAGCGGTTCTTCTCAGCTACTACTCACATTTGCTGCTATTTCTCTGTGTTTTACTTTCATCAGCTTACTCTTGGGTGTGTTTTCTGTTTCTATTGTTTTACTCACGCCTTTTATTTTTTTATTCTTTGTGAATAAAAATTAGCTTCAGTTGAAGTGGGGCTGCCGGGGCCTGCCAAAAGCAGGGCTAAGATGCACAGAGAAGTCTCCTGTTAAACATTTTCCACCTGGGCTATGGGGAGGATCTTGGTCTAAGATTCGGTCAAAGCCTTGATCAAGGATTAGCATTAGGACAGAGACAAAGCCTAGAGCTGCAGCTGGGGTGCAGAGGAGGTTCTGGAGGATGTTCAGTTTGCTAGGCATCTTCTGACAAGTGATACATAGGCTTCCGTTAATATTCTATAGAAAAATACCCTGATGCTTCAGTCTTTAAAGAAAGTGGAACAAGGCCAAGCAATTAGTTAGACTGCTGGGAACCTGGAGTAATGCTGCTAAAATTGAGTTGCTGTGGCTATGATTTACTCTATTTCACAGCCTTTTAATTTTCATGAGGTTGGCAGGGTTATCTTAGATCTATACGAGGGTGGAAGGTCCTCTGACTCTGCACTGAGAGCAAAATCTGGTGCAGCTAAGCATAAGGAGAATAGTGTGATTTATTGTGGAACTTAGTTGTACAACCTCTAAACTATGTCACCTGGTGTGGACCTTCTCTGTAAGTTCTTAAATATTTGAATAAAGAGATATTTCTGAAACATTTCTGGCTGGCTGTGGCGATCAAAGTGTGATGTTGACATTATTATTCTTTGAAGGGGGAACTCATCACAGTGTCTGGGAGCTTTTTCCCTTGCTTCCCTTCTTGTGAGTATGTGAGATAAAGCAGTGTCAACTTCTTTAAAAAGGGAAAAGAAGAAAGAGAACCAGCAATTGCATGAGCATCTCTGAGAAACTCCGAAGAACATAGGTTATTCTCAGTTGAATTTGTAGTGTTGAAAAACATCTCTTTGAGGAAGGACCATCTTTCCTCTTAAAGCTGCAACCAACAATGTGTAGGGGAAGTGAGACAAAAATGTGGAATACAATGGTGTTGGGACTGAGTTAAATGTATCCAAGTGCAAGGAATGATGGAAATTTACATTTTAGATCTTGGGGTTTTTTTTGACAAACCATCAGTGCTAGAAAATGTTTTCAGTATTCTTATACATCAGTTTTACAACACAGTGTAAATAATAGTGTAAAAAACATTGCTGAAGAAGATAATTACTAAGGATATTGTAGCTGGAGGTTAGGTGTTTCAAAAAAAAGTAGTCTAAATTCAGGTGTTTGGACAGCATTCCTATCAAAGCCTGACAGTCAAAGGACAGCGTCCCACTTGCACGGGTCTGATAAGCTCCAAGATCCAAGTAGTAATTATAATGATCTCTGTAACAGGGGAGGGGGGGGAAGAAAAAAAGAGACCTCTTATACAAGCACTTTGTTTTGGTAGAACTTGGCTTTGAGGCTGACATCTTCATTCTCCTCCCTATACACTATTAAAAAATGATGTGTCTTCAGTGGATCTACACTGCTGAAAGCCCGGATAATTCAACTTCCTAAACATCTTCCAAGGCCCACAGTAACCACCTAACCATTTCCATGTATTATACCAAATACCTTTCAAGACTAAAAAGTGTGAATTGAGGTGCTGGCATATTGAAAGTCACACAATATGTGAGGAGTTGAGCAGTGTGACTTCAAACTCTTAGTCCACCAAACTGCAATGTTATACCTAGCAAAAAAAAAAAAAAAAAGAAAAAAAAAAAAAAAAAGAAAAAAAAAAAAAAAAAGAAAAAAAAAAAAAAAAAGAAAAAAAAAAAAAAAAACAACCTAAAAACCCCAAACCAAACAAAACAAAACAAAAGCACGATACTGGTTAACTCCTAATACCGTTGCAAGAGGGAAAGGCAACCTGTCTGCATGATCCTTGTGCTCACAAAAAGGGTTTATTTTGAGGTAGAGCTTGTCTTTTCTCAAGGGTAGACAACATTCTACAAGCGGTCACTTGCCCAACTTGTCAGGCAGGCTAAGTTCTCTGTTTTGCGGCGTTTTTAACCTTCTGACTTTTCCAATACTTTTCTCTACCCACGCAGATGCAGGTAATGGACATTACAGTTGGTTTCAGACAAGATATCTATCAGTTAGTATCTTAAAGCATTCCTTCTGAAGAAAATAAGATCTCTTTCCTGGTATCTCAAGTTCACTTATTCCTGGGAGGATGATGGCTGCACTTTTTCTGGTTGTGTGGATTCCTCTTTGAGAAAAAAATATGCTGAATATAAAAAAGAAGAACTGGACAATGTAATGTCCCATCCCACATCTTGTAAATCCTGTAAGCTAGGAAAGAGGTATCTGTTGTCTTGTTTATGTGCAGATGCAGATAAAATTTCCTTTGACTGACTGACGTCAATGGATTGGCTCACTTTAGCACCAGCAATCTCAGAGCATCGCCTCTGGAGTTTATTTCTACCCAAACTGCTTTGGTGATAAGATAGAACAAGGGTTAAGATGTGGCTGGTAGGAAGTAGAGGCCATTTCAAGGAGCTGTTCTAAAAATGTAGCCTCAAAACCAACTTCTAAAATTTGAGAGAACATGATGAGGCATATGGAGACCTATTTTCTAAAAATGCTGAGTACCTGAAACTTTTAATTGGCACTCTAGAAATTAATGTCTTGAGCTATGTAAGCAAAATCAAGTGCCATGTAAAAAAATTGTTGAAAATCCCTCCTTCTCACCAGTTCACCATCCTAAAACTTATATACCACTCCCTTCTTCAGGGTGGTATGTTGTGGCTTCACAAATCAATGGATTTGAGCTGTGATTTGAGCTGTGATGATACTATGATAGGAAAACAAATCGTATAAACTAGTGACTCCTAATCCAAGCCCCATTAAGATGAGAAAGAGCATGACAAACATTCTGTGGGCCCACAATTTTCAGGCATGCTTCTTAAAACAGTGAATACTAGAGAGCCCCCAGAGTTAATACCGTCTTGGAAAGGTGCTTCTTCCTCTTCTGATCCCCATGATACCTGCTTTCTCCTGACTTGTGAAGTGCTTTTAGTTATTCTTTTTATTCTCTGGAGAACATGCAAGGGTCTGCCTTAGAGTCAATACAGACCTGGAAGAGGATTGCCTTTGTGTTATCCAGCAACTCTGAAATCATGCTGAGCTCAAGATAAGGAAAGGTGAAACACAAATAAATGTATTTCTTCACCACATCCCACATAGATAACATAATTTCAGAAGTGATAAAGAAATGACAGCAATCAAACAAACCAGCCCTCACCTCTGGTCTCCAGCTTTAAAACATAAAAAGCTTCCTGCATTTTGTCTCTTTTTGTCCAGTTGTCTCATTGTGATTTTCCTGACAGAGAGCAAGGTGAAATTATAACAGTGTTAAAACTGATTCTTTAGGGCAGTGCACTCCTGCACTGTGCTTAGGTACATTTGTTCAAATCACCTGACAGGCCATTAGTTTGTGCTGAGACCCAGTGGGAGGTTAAACTGATGGGCACTAGAAGGGTCAGCCCCTCCAGGACATCCTGCAGGCAGGCTCCATGGGAAAGGCACTCCACTCTCCTGGCTTTCCCAGTCCCTGCATCCGCATGCATATTCATGACTGGCTATTCTTTTGGGCAAAAGAGAAAATTTCTTTAGAAAATTGCAGCAGCAGAACAGGGTTGTGCTTTCAAGTACTTTGTCTTTCCCAAAAGAAAATAGCTGATGCCATGAAAAGTTTTGTGCAACTGTAAATGTGCTCAACTGTGCTATAATGTTTCATGGAGGGGGAATTTTCTTTCCCAACCCAGCTGCCGAATAGTTTGTGCCTCCAGGCTCTGTGAGGAATTGAGAAATAAGACCAGGCATCATACTAATTTTTATCATTTTTCACCCCATTTGCAATAATCTGGGACACGGAAATTCCCCTGTGTGACAGAGCATTCCTCCCTTCCTCCAGTCTGAAATCATGTGTGCAGACACACGTACACACAAACACATACTTCTGTAACCCAGTTCTCCTTCAAGATATTTTTTATGAAGAGATATTTTGGAGAAAAACCTCCACGCTCAACTTCATCCAGCAATCTGATCAACTGTTTTTTAAAGGCATTGCTGTCATTTTAGGACTAGTGCTGACTATAATAAGGTAACTCTATATAAATCAACATGCACCTGTTTAAGTTTCCACTTTCTCCTTATACACACATTTAATGTGTCTTTTTGTTTTCAGCAGCAAAATGCTTCACTCAGTAAAATGGAAATTGGGAGATTTGGAATTTTCCCCTTATGACCAAGATATCCCAAGAGATGAGGGGAACATTTCAGAGCTTAGATTTTCCCTCAGATGTTCAGGTTGTCTAGCCTGATGTTCATCCATTGACTATGAAAAGAAAAATAATCTTGTGTTAGAAGCAAGTGTAAAACTTTTGCAATAGGCAATTAATTAGGCACTTACGTGCAAATAAGTAAAGATCATTTTCCTGATTTCAGCTGAATACTATTTCTTGGCCTTGAGGATAAAACTAGCTAAATTTCCAAGAGTCTCTTCAACAATATTTCCTATGAATCCTCCATTATTTTAATATTTTTTTCTAGGGATGATGTTCTACTTCAAGGCCAAGACTAAACTCCCTCCTATCTCTTCCCATGATTTTTGTCATAGTTGTAGCTGGCAGCTCTGGGTTGCTCATTGTCTCTGGATGTGGAAGGACAGGCAGATTGATGAAAGATATTTTTCATGCTATTCTTTGAGTTTCCATGTTCCTCTCATTCATGGGTGACAAGGCTGGGCAAACTAAAATGTTTATTTTTACCCTTTCTCTATTTTTCCTCATTTGTTATGTTTATCTCACTGTCCCTTAGAGACTGCTGTACCACAGAGACCAGGAACTGTGTCCACTTCCTCACTTTCTGCCATCACCCAATACATCATTACCACTGGAAAGGTCCACAAAGGTTTCTCCTTTCTTTTTGGCCAGTTTTGTGGAAAACACTTTTTTTTTGCACTAATTTTGAAATGGCAGCTAATGTGGGTGATTTCTTATCTGCCTCTCTGTGCTTTTGCCCTGGGAGCTGACCTCTCCATGCACTGCAAGAACATAGCTCACAGCTTTGCAAGGTCTCCAGATAGGCTGCTGCTCATTGCTTCACATGTGGCTTGTGGGGTCTGAGAAAGCTGCTTTACAGGCTTTTGCTTTAGACCATCAAGGTCTCTTTTTTCCATCATTAGAATGACCTTGGAGCTCAAAGACACATTCCAGGGAAGGCTCCTGATGCTGAGGAACTTGTCTCTAATGCAAAGAAGGAATTTGTCATTGCCTAACTAGACTCTTCTTTGCAAGCTGAGACTTATTGCTCTGGTATGGTATGTTCTAAGCCTTTCACATTCCTCTACTGATTTTCACACTTATGAACAAGACAGAAGCAACTGTCTCTTGCCCACAAGATTTCCATCTACAGTAGGAGGGTGATTGTATATGAGAAAGCTTTAAAATGACCAGAGACCTGTAAGATTATGTCTTGATCCTGACTCTCTGTATGATATTGAGTTATATTATCCCACATGCTCTACCACTGATCGAGTCAGTTGTATTACAGAACCAAGCTTTAAGGTCTAAAGAAATAAATAGATAAGGCTGAGAAGTATGTTTGTTATCTGATTTGTAACATCTTGAACTCACACATTTATAATGGCATCTTCTATTACTACACCTTGCCAGAGCTCTATGGACTCAGATCAAACATACCAAAATATTCCATAAGACAAATCCCTTGCTAAGTCCACATCTGCTGCTCACTGTCATTGGGGCTATGCTCTTTGACCTGAGCTCTGTGTGTCATTACAGCAGTACCAAGAGGCCAGTGACTCTGCTGTCTACAGCTCCTGTACTGACTTCCTTCCCTTTACACTGAGCCCTTGCAGGAAAGATCCTGGTACACTTCTCTACTCTCTGTTGAACATGTGATGCTGCTTGCAAAGGCTGATGCGAGGTGGGAATGAAGGACCCAGCCAGGATGGCCATGGCTGTACCAAGGATGTGCCCAAGGTGCATTGGCACAACTGGATCTAGGCCAGTTATCTTTCAGTTTTTGGGCAACGGCCCCATGAAAAGACTGTGATCTACAGCTAGTGAGATTAGCAGGAGCTTTGGTCAGGTCCTCGCAAGCCGCATTTTGTACCTAATGTTACTGCAAAGAAGAGCACAGACATCTGTGCTGGTGGTCCTCCAAGGACAAGAGTTATCCATAAACCAGAAGTGGTTGAACTTCGGTGGAAGTTTTGGTGAGTACAAGCATATGTTGTTAAAGTGCCATAGGGTAAAAGTTATGCAAGTGTCAAATACTGTCATTGTTCTGTTTTTCTATACACTACTGTTACCATTCAGTTTCTAGCTCAAAAGCTTTAGGGTTTTTTGTTGTTGTTGTTTGGGTTTTTTGGGGTTTTTTTTTTTAAGATTGCAATTAGAAAATCAAATGATCTTTGCATGACAATTCTTGTTTGGGAAGGCCATCATACTACAGGACTTGCATATTCCATCACTAGTGTAAAATTGCCTGTCAGCTTGGTGGCAAATGGATAAAAAAGGGAATTGGTTATCTATCTAGTCAGACCACTGTGAAGCTATCAAGTGTTCTGAAGACAACTGTACTGAAACTACCTGACACAACCTTTGGTGTAATCAGCATAAAAACTATTATTGCGTTCTATTGGACACAGTCCATAATTCATTTTTCTTAATTTCTGCATTTCTTCTTTTTCCCGTTTCCACTTTGTCCTGGAGGAAGAACAGCTGAAAAGCCACAAGAAAAATTACTTCTTTGTTTTTTTAAGTACTCGTGGGACAGGAATTTTCAGTAGTTTTGTGATTTCTTCCCTGTACCACTCACCAAAATGGTCTTTTACTAGTTTTCTCAAAGCCAAGAGTTTTGAATAGGTTGGATAAACTTCAGTTATGCATCAAGTTCACAGGACTAATAATCCCAAGGCACTGTGATGAGCAGTTCCTAGAGAGTCCTGTGCTAGAGTGGTGTGGCTACATGGCACTGTATGATTAATTGCTGTCATAGGAGCAGAGCGTATATACTCTTCAAGAGTATGCTACCTGTTTTTCTGCATTATGATTTTTTTTCTGTGGCTTTGACTTTTTTTTGACATCTGAAGAATACTTAAAGCAATTTTAGGTCCATGATAACCAAAGGTTGCTGCCTTTGAATTCAGTCTTTGCTGCCTTGTGTGTTGTTCCTGAGAACTCTTTTAATGGTGAGAGCCAGCACTGGCATGAAAAAAATACTCATCCTCGTCTGAAGACAGTAGTTTTCAGGATAACTGTGACTTTCAGATCCATGGATACATTCTCCCACTACCTGGTGGTTTTCATTGTTTTAGTACTCTTTTTTTTTTTTTAATGAAGGGGCTTTTAACTAGCTGTCATGTTTATATGTTTATGTGTAGCAGTAGGACCAGTAGGAGTTAATGTGCATAAAGAAACAGCTAGTACTAAGGACCTAATGTCTATACAATTGACATTTCAGGGTTAGTCTACTCTGAACTAGCTCTGGTCTTGCAGAACCCTTTGTGGTGCTGTGCAATGAGATATGCTCCTAACACACCCTTTACACTTCAGTTTCATCTGACAAGAGTCCGGCTCATGGTCTCCAAGACAGGTTTCATGATGGGAACCAAAGCACAGCAAGTGTGAATAATGGGAGATTTGCTTCAAATATGTATTCTTGATCCAAACTAAAGCCTGGGTGTAGATACATCCTGAGTGATGTACATCCTACACTGGAAGGATTTGCAAGGGATGAATGAGGTATCAGGCCTTAGACAGCTAATGCCCGGGATGGAGCTCTGTCTCAAACAGCTTGCATTGCTGGAGGGAACAGACATAAGTTTTAGACCCAATGATGCACTCTGAGAAGCCACAAGGCATCCTACGTATTCACAGCAATGAAGTCCCTGGTGAACCAAAGATGTTCATCTATTTCCTTCCTTCCTTCATTGAAAATGCAGTCCATGTTAATTTTCCTCTCTCAAAAGTTCTGCTAGCAAACTGTGAAAAATACATGGCTACAAAAAGAAACTCTGCTAGGAGATGCATGTGTTACATTTTTAAGTAGGTAGGCAAAGTCTTACAGAGTAGTGGTCTAATGTGTGGTTGGACAATGTGATTTAATAAGAATCCAGAGTTTCACAGAAAGAGACCATTCTAAAATAGTAACTGACACATACAGCAGCTGCACTCTACTTTTCAGTCATTTTTTTCCCACTATTTTAATGAATGTTTTGTGTTATCTTTTCTTGCTGTCCGATTGTCCCAGCTCCTGTTTCTGAACACAAGGGCCGCCTTTCACAACCTGTATCACTCCAGACTGACATAATGCACTTATAATTCTGGAAATTCCAAGGCACATATATACTTCACGGTAACTCCCAGGCAACTAAGCCCTCTTGGAGTTAGTAATTTTACTGTATTTCATTCCACAAAGGAAACTCTACTCCCAAAGGAAGCAGTAAGCTTTGGCCACCCCTGTAGCTGATAACAATCCAAGACTTTCATCACGTTTTTTGACCCATTCTTGGCTTTCAGGAATAACAACAGCTGCTGAAAGCAATACAATTTTTGGTTGTGCTTCTTTACCTTCCCCCAAGCAAGCATCCTTATGAGAGGCTGAGAGATTAAATAGCCTTGGGGTAAATCGATCTCCAACAGCTGTTGCCTCCAGCATTCTTGACTGTCAGTGACTTCATTGAAAACATATGAGTGATCTTTCAACATGTTCACAAGTGGAGAAACATGTCAACTGGGAAATCTGCCTCCCCCCAACCCCGTCTTCACGAATGTACATGGATGGTTGAATAGTTTCTCAAAAATCCTAGTGGTTCCATGACATTTCTATATCCCCTCTGCTTTGTTTGTTAATCTTTACTTTAATGCAAAGACAGCTTTAGAAATTATGAGCATGAGTTATGTTTTGTCATCCTGAATTTCCCCTTTGAGGGCCATTTGTTTGGATATGTAAATCAGTTTTCATAATGCAAGAGTCTGGGACAGAACTGACTTGATGAGGACTGAAGACAGGAATGTGGACTGAAAACCAAATACAAAACTGGATGGAGACCACCACAGGCAGTCTCCGTTTCTCATTAGCGTAAGCAGCTTTTACTTTGATAGTTGCTCTGTAACACCACCGTTCCTGAGCACTTACGACATGGATGGCACGCACCCGCTCTTCCCTGAAACGTGCTCCCCAGCACTGCTAGCTGGTGCCATGTCTACTCAACACTGTGTTCAAGACCAAGGCCCATGGCTGTGGGAATACCTTCAGCCCATGGTCCAACCCTGCTTCCCTCATGCCTAAGCAGCATCAGCACAGCTGGCAGTGGTGACAGCAGGCATCATGGAGGCAAAGCACCAAGGGGATGGAATGAATCTGTTTCTTAGCAAGGATGGAAAGTTTGCATAGTTTTGACTAACTAATCCACTCTGAAATAATGATGTCTGGGAAATCTACTCCATTTGATTTTGCTGTTCTAATCACTCTAGTACCCATGCTAGCAACTGCATACTTTGTGTGGACCTGAAGCTGTCCCTGATCTCATTTATATCTTGATCAAGCTCCATCTTAAGTTTATTCCCATTTTTCATATTTAGGGGCTGCTAAGCAAACTGACTCCTTTGATGGCAGAAATTTGCTTGTGCTTTCTAACTAAATATATCTATGCACAATTTGTATGTCGTCGTTATAACATTGTATTTTTGCCTAAGTGGCTTTTGTACATCTCTGGTTTCTGGTGCTAGCTTTTGTGCGTGCTTGATTTTTGGTACATTAAAGATCACTTTTGCTTTGACTTTTCTCCTTGTGACAGCCCACCATCAATAGATCTACCATAGTAAGTTAGATCTGGATGGGACTGAATAGGACTTTTCATGGGGGTGAATCTCTGACCCAAGAAAGCATTTCTTTTAACTTGAACTGCAACCCTGAAGTTCCATTTAAATTGACAATCTGAGAAGTCATTCCTATTTCAAACTTGCTGGTTTCCTCTATGTGGGAAGTAGTGAAAACACTCTCAGAGCAGCATAAACTGGACATGTGTCACTCTCTGAAGATTTTGAATTGACAGAAAGATTCTTACTCAGTTATGGTTTTGCTTCTTCCCTTCCTCTGTTAAGGTGAAAGTCATCTTTGAAACATTCACTTAGGCACTTGCTTTTACTAATGTGCCATATTGGATGTATAGACCCTTCTGAATTCAAGAGAAAGTAAAGGATCTTTGGCTATGTCTCACTTATCCAGCCATATAACTTGCCATTGATATTCTGCACCTGAAACACTGATTAGCTTAATAGAGTGAATATTTAATACTACAGTTTTAACAGATGTGAACACTGCAAAGTAATTGTATCTCTCATAAAAATGACCAGTCCCTTTCACTAGAATCATAACTCAGTTAAGGGTTTGGAGGATGATTATCTCTTCTAAAGCACTTTTTATCTCTGTGTCTTTAAGTAGCTTGAAAAGCAGACTGGACCGTCATTTCTTCCATTTTGGAGTCAGGGAACTGCTGTGACCAGTTTTGGGGAGGCTGTGTCAACCAGTCCTTCCCTAATGCTTGACTAAACTACATTTGCAGTTGTGCAAAGTTTTTGTCACCCTGGAAGTGTTTGGGGTGATTTTGCTGAAATTACTGTGTTACAATATCACACCAAAACCTGGTGCCATCCTTGGCAGCTGTATGAAGTGTGCTGAACCAGAGTGGATCTGTGCTCGCTTGGCTGAAGATTTACCAAGCTCTCACCCTTATTGTACTGCTGCACAGGCATGAGACTTGCATGCTGGATGGGAGTCAGATTAGTGAGCTGAGGAATTTCTCTTGAAATCATCTTTATTTTCTACTACAGTGTCATGCTGAGGTGAAAAAAATTACAAGGTGATCAATGAGAGAGACCTGCACTGTCCTTTATTAGGAGATTTAAGGTCTTATGAATTGTTAATAAGGAATGGTAAACTGTGCAAACTGATACTTCCAGCTCCCAAAACTGTTCAATCATCTCCCCATACAGTTCTTCAAAAGTACTCTGAAGGCTGAATGTGAATTGCTCAGGAACTATTTTGACCTCTTCACTGCAAAAAAAAAAAAAAAGAAAAAAAGAAGGAAAGCATAAACTTTTATGAACAGATATCTTATGCCATGGGGCAAAAGAATTATACTGACTAAATGATAGAGCAGAAGGAAAGGACAATTTAGTGCACCGAGATCATATGCCTGCAGTGAAATTTTGCAGCCAACAGTATTTATTATGTGTAGGACTCTACCTGATTCCCCTGCAGCCAAACCACTGTCATCCTTGACCATAAGATACCTATTGCATGGTATCACAATTACTGGGTAAAGTGAAGTAGAGAGTGGAATTGCCTGGCTTGAGGTCATGCTGCTGATCAGTGGAGGTCGGAGTTATTTATAAGAAGCACAAAGAGCTGCTCATTATGCTCCCACTAGCATAAAGAACTCCAAAGGGACTTGCAGCTTGCAAGTTCTGCTCTTTTTATTTTGTTAAGGCAAAGGCTTGAAAATTTTGTCCTTGGGATATACATTTACTTTTCATTATTATGGTGAGAACAGGGAGAGAGATTTACAAACTTCAGAATATATGCAAGGGCTTTTCACACTGAAGATTTTATTTTTTGTATTTGACACCCATTAAAAGCAAAAGTGAAGTATTTGCAGAAAAGAGGTATCTTACCTCCATGGTTCAAATGAACTGCCCACAGTATATCAGCAAACAGTGTTCTTTGCAAGTACTTTCATGAATGTCAAGGTGACGATGTCTTTCACCCAATTAATCCCACAACTCCCATTTGACTGTGCTTCCACTCAAAAGACCTCAGGCCAGCAGGCCAGATTTCTTCCAGTAATTAGCCTTTAACCCTCCCAGTCTTCGCTTTTGCAGTTGCCACTGACTCCATCAGACAGGAGTTTTATGCTTCTCTTTAAGCCTGTTTCACAATAGCTCTGGCTTGACCTATGGAGTATGTGCGTTTATAAGGAAATTGTTTGAGAGAGACATTTTAATTGCTATTTAAGAAAGTAAGTGCTGGGACTCCCCTAGAAAGGTAACATAATGCTTGCCTATATCTCCAGATGCAATTTTGTCCTCCTGACCTTTTCTTATTTTTGTTCTTTTCTTTATGAAGCGTAGACAACTATAAATCTGCTAACAATTGTTATAATTAGTCTGTATATGTTAGAAGAAAATAGCAGTCTTTCTTTTAAGTTCAGAGATAGCATAATGCTGTTCTCTAAGTTCAGCACCCAGTAGTCATTCCTGTGCTTACATCACAAATTAACTTCTGTATATGGAGAATATTCTTCTATATCGGACAGAATCAGAACAATTCAGCTGTGTGTCCTGCACACTCCATCAATAAATGTTTTTTGCAGTTATGCATGAACAAGAGCAGAAGTGGACCTGTGGAGATGCATTGCCTTTCCAAAGGTTGCGGCAGCAGCATAATGAAGTTCCAGGTGGGTGAAAATCTTTACTCAGAAACCTCAATAGCATTTAGGTCTCCTGGACCCAGAAGCAGCCTTTCAGGAAGAGAATTACTTTGGCATTTCAACCCCAAAGAACCCCAGTTTGAAGCAATTCCAGAATTATAATCTAGCTTTTATATTTTTATTTCATTTGGCAGGGTCTTCTCCAGCTCTAGATACAGTTCTGAAGTTGTTGAATCTAGAGGTGGATCCAGACTCCCAGGAAAGATTATGAAATCTCTGAGTACCCAGCTGAACTGGACTTATTTGAACATGAGGAGCTGATGACAAAGTCGGTGTGATGTTCTCCCACAGTTCCCTGACACATTTATTCACTTCACTCAGGTACTTTCTGGGACTCTCACCCTTACCTGTATTTTTTCTCTGGTTCCCTAAATGAGACACATAAAAGTTAAAATAAGGGTGTAAGAAGAGCGGAGGGCTTTATACTCATGGGGCTTATATGGAATGCTCAAATAGGACTTTTCAGTCACTGCAAATTTCATCATGTCTGAATTCAGCCGCCACAGAAATCCCCATAAGTGACACAGAGGCTCTTGTAGGAAAGACCCTGGACCTCCTGGTCTGTGGTCAGATGACCTCTCCACATGGGCTGGTAGGATGCTCAAAGGCAGCCATACCAAGCACAGAGGAGCAGGACCCAAGAACACGTTGAGTGTATACTTGAATGTGTCCTAATGTCTTGGTGTACCTTCTCTAGATTGCTTCAGAGCTGGTCCTGAAATCACTACAGCAAGGAATTAGTCTGGCTTGCGGTCACTGTTAAACTACAGTGGGATGTAGCTCTTGCTTAAAGGAAGCTGTAGAAGCCTCTGTTGTGCAGATATGGATAGACCGTCAAATCCTGAAGTTCATAGCCAGGTACGTTTTTGTCCTTGAAGTACTTCCATAGAGCAGGGAAGATAATTTGGGAGGTACAAGGGAGAAGGACCAATGAATATGATTCTAAAAATGAGCTGCAGTTTTTTTTCCCCAGACAAGAATGTGTGCAGGAACACCAATTCATAGGGTCATAGGATTACAGGAAGATTCAGGTCAGATGAGCCCTCTGAAGGTCATCTAGACTAATCTCCCGCTTCAAGCAGGGTCAACTACAAGGTCAGCTTGAGTTGCTCAGGGATCTATCCAGCCTGTTCTTGAAAAATTCCAGGAGCAGGCTGCACAATCTTTCTGGGCAGCCTGCTCCTCAGCTTTACCATCCATATTATGGAAGAGTTTTTACTTATACCTCATCTGAACTTCTCTTGTTGCAGCCTGTCCCTGTTATCTCTTGTGCTTCCACCATGCAGCACTGGGATGAGTCTAGCTCTGTCTTATCGATGACCTTCCTGTAAGCACTGGAAAGCTACTGTTAGATCCTCCTGACATCTTCTTTTCCCTAGGCTGAGCAAGCCTCTTCTCACAGGTCAAGCCCTTCTGCTTGTAACCATCTTGATTCTTCCAAAGGCTCCTGCATTCCACTCCTGGTGGTGTCCTGGCTGCAGATCTACTTCCATACAAAGTCATCTAATTTCCCCAGCCTTGCAGAACTGTATTAGCAGCTGTAGGTGACTGCATAGAGGTTTTGTTTGTTTGTTTTTTTTTTTCCCCAGACAATCCATAACCCCAAGTAGATAACAATTGCATTGTGATATGACAGAGATTCTGATCTTCAAAAATCTCCAAAGGTGAGGAATAACTAAAGAAAAAATCATGTACAAAGCAGCTGTTGCAACTGTGCATTTGTCCATGAAGTCTTAAGGTTGCGGTCAACCATTAGCTATTAATCATTAAGCAACTTGGTTGGCACTTAAGTATTTTTTCCTGAATGGCAGATATGCTTACCTTAACAATATAATAGTAATGAAACAAACAAACAAACAGAAAGTTCTTGCTAACTACTACTATCATTCACAGAAAGGTTCAGAATTATCTGCATGGTCCTGGAAATTAGTTCACTCCCTGAAGCATTTGGAATGGAGCTGGGCAAAATCTATACTGTGTTTTGTGCAGGAAATGCTGAAATTAAACTACTGAAAAATGGTGATGAACAAGAAGTAAATTAGGTCCTATGGCTTCAGATAAGTCTTTATCTTTAGCATAAGACACTTTGATAACTTCAAAGACCACTAATTTTCTTAGCTGGTGTGCTTGCTTTTAATGACAGAAGTTTCAAAGTATTTCAAGTATTTCGAAGTATTATATTCCAGTGGTTTTAATGATTTTTTCTTTTAAGTCCAGTGAAAAATGTGCCTATGTAGCATTTCATTTACTGAGCAGTACGTTTGTTGTCCTTGAGTTTCATTTGTCCTCATTAATGCCATGCATTTTTTGCCCTAATAGTCAAGTTCAGCTGAGTTTGTTGTTGTATTTCTGATAAAATGCATTGAATGCACTTGTCCTAGACTAATCTATTTTTGTGCAACTTAATTTGTCAAAATACTCTGATTTCTAAATGCATATTACTAAATATTTAGAGTGAAAATGTAGCTATCGCATTTTCAGAAAGCTCATTTTCTTTTTTCTTTTTTTTTCCCTGAGTGCCATATTCCTCCTCCTACTGTGGGGTGGTGAGAGAAGAAGAATAGATGAGGCAGTGTCTAAAACTGAAAATCTCTCCCGTGAATAAGTTTCTCTCTACTCCTTGTTTCATCAGTAATGGAATGTTAGTGGAATTATTTACAAGGTGCCTAGTTCACCTCAATGTAACCACAGACATTATTTAGACAGCATCATAATTCTGAATAGCATTTTCAGAGAAGTAAAGGTCACTTTCTTTAGCAAAGAGCTTCTCACCTAAATTAAGGTGTGAAAAGGGAACTTATCTGCCATCAGACATTCCTTAAGTGACTGGAAAAGTGAAGCCACATGTACAGACAATCTCGCAACTCCTGCCTCTGGTTTTAGAGGAAAAACTGGGAGAAGGAAATGCATTTTGGAGAAGAAACCATGTATGGAAAATTGAAGTAACTGGCAAGTGGAGATGCTAAGGCACAGGTATGGCATGGTGAGGCAAAGGCAATTTAGCACGTTGATACGGTAGACTCTGTGTGATTGCAGTGTAGATAATCCTGAATTGGTGAACCCTGTTGCTAACTCAGGGCAAGATGACTTTCCTCCCTTCTGAGCTGGGTGTCGGAGCCCATGCTAAACCCCAGTTTGCCACAGCTCCACTGCTGTGGGTGAGGAAGCTGGTTGCAAGAGTCTCCTATTAACAGTAGTTCAGAAAGCACTGTATGCCAGCCCATTTCTCTTTAACTGGCACATCTTTCCAAAAACTATTCTGATCAACAGCATCACTTCCAGGAAGTTTATTCTCTCTCCTGAGTAATTGTTAATGCCTAGAATGGCATAACAGTCCTTTATAGTTATTAGCTTATGAATCAATGCAATCAGGTTTTCAAGGCCAAAATCTTTCCTCGTTCACAAACAACACAATCTCATTAAAGCCAATGAATTTCCATGGGAAATCTATCAGGAGCAGATTTGGCCTTGAGTTCTCATATTAAGTAGAAAGCAGTGCCTAGAGCAATGCCTCTTGGCAGAGTTCGGCATTCCGTCAAAGAGAGAGACAATTAGCAAATGATTAGTATTCACAAACCACAATAAGAAGCCAAAAATTCTTTTCTAATAGAATGCAATGACCCTATGGGGTAGATTTTTGCTGGGCTGACAGTTCCAGCGGTTAAGCTGACTGTGCTAGGGGCCACCTCCTGTTGACTTGTCAGAGACAAATCCTCTTCAGGAGTGGAACTGGACACTTATGGCAGCAAGAGGCATGCAAGGGCTGGCTGCTGTGACAGTGGGCATGGGCAGTTGCCCAGGACCCAAATATTCTTCTATCATGTGGCCTACAGGGTGGGTCCTTTTGTTGAAACATCTTTTGTGACTGGCTGGCTCTGTTTATCCACTAATTAAAAGGCTCCTTATATAACATAAAGTGCAGACTAGACCCTAGAGGGGACTCAGGTGTTGCAATGCTTGGCAGAGTGGTTAGTGCATATGTCTAGATAGTGTCTTCTGGACTACAGAGCTTGATCCATGGGTTTGTCTATGCATTTTAAACTGAATACTCCACTGACAAAAAAAGCATGAATAATCTCTGAACAAAGGGGCTGGAACTCAGGACTCCTCTACTAAGTGAGTGATCCCACAAGGCTGTGAAGCCAGGCTTATTTCTGCTTCCTTTACCTCACCCAAGTGTCTTGATTTCTCTTCCATGTAGTGGGCCAGCTTCAACAGGAAGCATGAATAATATGTCAACTCCAAAATAATCTCTAGCCTGAAGGCTACTGGGATCTGTTGTCCTCAGAAAAACTGTGCCATGAAAGCTAGGATGAGGAACATTTCTTCCCTGGTGGGACTTAGTCCTGAAGCAGAGGCCAAGCTGCACAGCTCCAGCACAACCAAGGCCCTTGTGAACTCCAGAGCTCCATTGACGCAAATCCATGAAGAAAATCCAAGTCATGTACCCAGGCACTGGAACTTGAATCTCCACACTGGCCCTAAGCATGGTTTAGATGCAGCTACTCTGTTCTGGAACTTGTGAGAGTTGGCATGTGCTCTCTTATGTGCCTGTTGGCCTCAACTATGCAGAAACCCTGGCATATTTAATTATTTGTACATCTAATTTTGGTGCTGAAGATAGTCAGGATGGCTAAACCACTGAAAGATTTCTGTTGGCTGTCAAAAGAACCCAATAGGTCAGCTGAGACCAGAGAGCTAAGGTTTAGGTCGATAAAGTCAGATGAGATAAGGTCCCACCAGTTATAATGGAAGCCGATTTGGTATCATGAGATGGTTGGTGGGCAGCAGCCACAGTCCCACAGCAGCTACAGTGCTGCCAGCTTTGTGTTCCATCACAGAGTAAAACTCTGGCAAGGACTGACAGCCTGCCACGGAGCACTTTAATTTTCTCAAGGAGCTCCCCAGAAGCGCACTCCTTGCAGTGTTCACTAGCAGAAGCACTTAGTCACTTGACTGTGAGACAACAGTGCAGTAACCTTTAGCAATACAGAAATCTCAAGCAGCTATCACAGAACAGTTGGAGCTGGGCTGCCAGGAGGAAGATGTGTAGGATATAAAGAGCTAATGAAGAAACTTGAATAACATTATATAAATATGGGCACTTAAGGCGAAAGAGAGAAGATGCTAACGTATGTAACAGTGAAAGTCAGAACATTTATACACAGCTCCTCCCTGAAGTCACTTCCCCAGGAAGTTAAAAACATAGAAGTTACTCTGATAGCTCAATTGCTTTCAAAGGGCATCATATCTTAATCCCTTTTCTTTAAAGTCCCACAGATAAACCGGAAGACAGAGGCACTTTGAGGGTGCTGTAAACACGTGCTCAGAGACCATTAATTTGAAGAAAGCAGCCTTGGCTTGCTGGCATATCGCCTTCCCTCTCTGGGTTAGTAGCTGAAAGCCAAACCAGTGGAAAGCAACAGCCTGGAAGAGAGCAGAAAATACTACAGAAAATATTACTTCCTCACCTGGAAATCTACATCCAGCAGTAGTGAGATATGACAAAGGGTGAGGATGGGGAGACGCAGAGGTAGGTTTCAGAAAGTGTCAAAGACATGGAAAATAATCCACACAGGGGAACGGAAGGACAGAGTCACAAAGAATATAATCCATCAGATTTCTAAAGACTTTGAAGTAGCACATACAGACTCTTGGAGAAAGGAGGGTGACAGAATAACATATATGCAAAAAGTATATGGAATGAAACGAAAATTGATTGTCATATTATTAGTCAGCAGTATCTAGACTTTCAGTGGCATGGAATGACTGAGTTTGCAGCTGAGACAAGAACATTTTCCCAAGTTATACTGACCGCTACAGGGAGAGTGTCAGTGCCATGTGACATCACTGACCCTACCAAAACTGAAATAAATACATACATAAAAAGACTTTTTAAATCCTGTGTGCCTGAAATGATGCACCTGAATTCATGCTCAAGCATTTGTGTTAAGTAGAACTTTTAACGTCCATGTCAAAAATACTGGCCTAAAAATAATTTGATAGGAGTTGATTGTCAATTCTGCTAGAGAAGACGAGAGTTGTCATTGAGAAATTGAACCAGCATGTTCTGGGTCAAGGAGGAATTTCTTTAGGGACGGAATTGGCTACATGTGCAGCCATGTTCCCTAACACCTACAGCACAGCCTGTCATCACTGCACTCTGTTACTAGCTTGCTACTAGTTGGTTACCTCTTACTTAGTGTTCTGTTACCAGGACAGCCTTGCTGGCTGGCTGGGGCATGTGGAGTCATCCCAAATAACACACGAGCTCTCTGAGCCGCAGGGTATTCAAGTATTAAGCGGGGAATGGGAAGCACTTGAATTTTACTGATAAGAAACCCTACATAAATTCAAGGTATTAGCAAGATGACGGAGACCGTCAAAACATTGACTGGTGCCAGGTCTAGATCAGCTGTTACTGGGCTGTGCAAGGTCCCTCTGAGTGTTTCCAGAAGCAAGGTGCAAGTAACAGACTTGAGGATAAGCTTCCCATTGCTACTCAGTGACCTTACTGAGTAATTCAAAGCGATAGCGAAAACATCTATTCCATTCTTTATACAATGTATTAAAATCCTTCCTAATTAGTGACCTATTCCCACAAGCATCTTAACTTGTTTCTTAATAACCTTCTAGATCATTTCTTATTACAGTAAATAGACACTGAATCAATGACTGCTGTCACTTTGTGCTAGGTATAGTACAAAAACTGAACAGGAGACCAACCTTTCTTGGAAGACATCAAGATCTAAACAGATTAAAATAAATTGTGGAAGGGCAAACACTGGGGAGGAGGATGAAGTGACTTGCCTAATTACAAAATCAATCAGTGGCAGAGAAAGGAAAAGGGTGTGCAGATTCCTACCCTTGGGTATCAAGTATAGTTTACCATTTAACTTGCTTTTTTTCTGTGACTCATTCTGATGAACACGTTTTCCCTTCTTGCCCCAGAACAAGTGCACCTACCCAATGTGCCAGTAATTCCACATTTTCTGCCTGAGAGGAAAAGACTGACTCTTCCTTCTTCCCCCTCAGGTTGTGCTGTGCAGCTGTGATACCATGTCTTTAATCATAGTGACAAGCAGAGAGGCTTTATGCAAATGTAAGCAAATAGTATTTGACATTTATATGAAGATGATAAAGACAAACATTGGGGGTTGTTTTGAGGGAGGAGAATGTTTACACTATGAGTATAAGAGAACATGGAGATTTAACCAAGCAATACTCCCAAGCCTGAGCTGACACGAGTTCAAAGATGGAGTGACCTTGCTAGATAAATAGATGCTCCACAGGCTGTTAAATGCATTAAAACTGAAGAGCAGCATCTGGCTTAATATTGCTCTTTGCAGGATACACCTGCCTTTGTCCTCCTTCTTCCACCATCTTGTCTAGCAGACCTTTTGCACCAGATTAAACCTCGTATTATTTTTGTTTGTTAGTTCCCCCTATGTGAATTTAAAGAGAGAGACAGAAAGGAGTTATGAATAACTACTGCTTGGAAACTTCAGGACATCTGTGTCTTGGTCTAAATTCTATCAAAACATCTTTCTGTTGACTTCAGCAGGGACTACCTTATCCAATTTATATAGCATCTAACACAGCTGTACACAGATCTCAGAGGAAATATGTACGCACTCCTGTAATACGTTAGCAACAATAAAATAACAATATCCTCTCTGAATTAAATATGTTTAGTAGTACTAGCTACATGGGTATGGGTTGTCCAGCTGGTCCTTTTCTGTGGATGATGCTGGTTGCTGCATTTCTGTTTCTAACCTGAATTAGAAGCAGAGAAGCTGAATACTAAAAGGATGTTTGCACAAGTCTGTTCAATGCACCATGGTGTTTATTGGAGAAGCCAAAGGTGAAGAAAGACAAATGTAGCTCCAAACTTCCCGGCTCATCATTTCTCTCGTTCATCAGTGAAACTGTGACAAAACATGGGTCCTCCACTTTGACTCTTGACTTTAACACCTAAGCAGAATTGTGTGCATTTCAAGCAGCTATGATTAATCAGCCAAGGAACTGCTATTCAGTTGGTACCAAAATCCTGATCACTGTGGTGTGTAAGCTAGCTTGCAAAATCCATTCTGACCATGCAGATGAGATCCCTTGTTATATGCATGGAGCTGCTAGCTAGGAAAATGGATCTATAATATAATGAAATGAATATAGAATCATAGAATGGTTTGGGTTGGAAAGGACCTTAAAGATCATCGAGTTCCAGCCCCCCTGCCATGGGCAGAGACACCTTCCACTAGACCAGGTTGCTCAAAGACTCATCCAGCCTGGCCTTGAACACCTCCAGGGATGGGGCATCCACAGCTTCTCTGGGCAACCTGTTCCAGTGTCTCACCACCCTCACAGTAAAAAATTTATTCCTAATGTCTAGTCTAAATTTACCCTCTTTCAGCTTACAACCATTACCCCTTGTCCTGTTGCTACACTCCCTGATGCAGAGTGCCTCCCCATCTCTCCTGTAGCCCCATTCAGATACTGGAAGGCTGCTATTAGGTCTCCTCGGAGTCCTCTCTTCTCCAGGCTGAACAACCCCAATTCTCTCAGGCTGTTCTCACAGGGGAGGTGCTCCAGCCCTCTGACCAATTTCGTGGCTCTCCTCTGGACTCTCTACAACAGGTCCAGGTCTTTTTTAAGTTCGGGGCCCCATATATGAACACAGTACTCCAGGTGGGGTCTCACAAGAGCAGAGAAGAGGGGGAGAATCACCTCCTGTGTGACTCCGCAAAAGTTACGGAATCCAGTTTTCAGAGGGACATTTAAAATATTGTGCTGACTGCATTGATTGCATAGGAGAAAGAGGGGCAGTGTACCAAGCTAAAACACAACTCAGTGGTTTAGATAAATAACACCCTAATATGCAGTCACAGTCAATAATGGGACAATGACTCACAGCCCAAAGTTACAGCCGAGACTATGAGTTAATAGATTGAAGGACTCTAAAGAAATAAAAGCAACTGAAGATATAAAGGCAGGCACTCACTCTAAGGTAGAATTTATCTCTACTTACAGAAATCCACTTCCAGAAAACAATTCAGCCCATCATGGATAAGGCAGGTGGAATGAATCACCCTGCTGAAATTGCTCACTTCTCTTTAAGATAGTGGGAGCCTTGTCAATTAGCTTTGATTAGACAATTGGCTTTAAGCTATTAGATCTCATGGAGGATGACAAAAAAATACTGAATGGTATTTGAAGAATTTCCAATATGAAGAAAAGGCAGTGACCTAGTCAACCGGAACACATGTAACTTCAAGAAAAGTAACAATTATAACTAAGGTTAGTTCACCAAATACACCTTTTTCTGTGGCTGTGTGACTAAAGTTTTTTCTTTAAAGGTTACAGCTTAGAGATGCTTTTTTAGGTCACTGACTGAGAAGAGCTTTGCAATGTCTCTAAAGTAGCTGTTAGAACCTATCACAGTAGATAACTTAGGGAAACTTCAGTTCACAAATCAACGTCCCAATAAAATCAAACAACATCATCTTTGCCAAGTCGTGGGAAACAGGGGAGGTCCCTGAAGACCGGAGGAGAGCGAATGTCACACCAGTCTTCAAAAAGGGCAAAAAGGAGGACCTGGGTAACTATAGACTGGCCAGCCTCACCTCCATCCCTGGAAAGGTGGTGGAACAACTTATTCTTGATGCTGTCTCTAGACATATCAGGGATAAGAGGGTCATTAGAGGCAGTCAACATGGCTTCACCAAGGGGAAGTCATGCTTGACCAACCTGATAGCCTTTTATGAGGACATTACCAGGTAGATAGATGATGGTAAAGCAGTAGATGTGGTCTATCTCAATTTCAGTAAAGCATTTGACACCGTCCCCCACAGTATCCTCACGGCTAAACTGAGGAAGTGTGATCTGGATGATCGGGTAGTGAGATGGATTGTGAACTGGCTGGAGAAAAGAAGCCAGAGAGTTGT